>BTSX01000005.1:24547660-24589991 GCA_036245825.1 Pristionchus entomophagus
GTGGGGATGGGACTTGTGGAACACTAATTCGGAGGTTTGATAATAGAAAAAAAGATGGAACATGTCTGATAGGTATAAATGGGCATGTTTCAGATTCGTGAACTACATCAATGAGATGGGGCAACCAGGAGGGAGTGGGGAAACCATTGGAGATGAAGAAAGCTGTGATGCCTGTGAGTTAGAGAGAGAAGATAGGGACTGTCTGAAGGGGAAGGAATATCTGGATGTTCACTTAGTTGTTTCACCCCCCCCCCCCCCCCCCCCCCCTCAATCTCTCTCCCATTCAGTATGGAGTGCCTCCGTGGTTGGTGGATATGCGACACGAATCGACTCACAATGAACTCCCCTTACTCGAGAGACTACAGAAGGGAGTCGCCTTCGCCAGACAATGGCTATGGGTACCATCTATATCCATTACTCCCTTAGTATACTGTAGACAACAGTATAATCAATGGATAATGGTGATGGAATTACGGTATTGTGTGTCAGGACAACTTCTGGACTCGTCCCGTACATGAAGCGATGAAGAAAGCAGTGGTGACAGGGAGAGATCCCAATGAGATAATGATTGAGGAGAGAAGGAGAAGGAGAAGGAGATGGTGAGAGATCAATTGAAATGAGGGTTTTTATTATTGTGTATTGAGGATACTGTATCCATTCGACGATTCAGTAGATTAACGGCACTCATGACTGAATATATTGAATGGAGAATAAAGGTGAGGAGGAGGAGGAGGAGAGGTAGAGTGATTACTATTGTGTTTCTCGAACGGAATTGATTGGGTTCTTCACGAATTCGTTTATGAGTAAACTGATTGTGAGATGAATAAATGCGTATTTCAGGAGGTAACTTTCGATATTTCGAAGTGTGAAATGATGAGCAGGCCGGATATTCTGATCCGAATCGAGAATGCTCTCGTACAAGAGCCATAGTCAGTTACATTCAATATAGATTTTTACTTTTAGAAAAAGTCTTCAAATAAATTGTTCAGTGATTTCTATAAGATCTTGGTCTCGGATGGATTTCTCGTTCTAAATGATGAGCAGTTGGATGCATACAAGAACTTCAATCCCTGTGGTGAATAGCCTTTCCCTTATCCGTCCTCCCTCTCCCTCCCTCTCCCTCCTCTACCTCCTCTCCCTCCCTCTCCCTCCCTCTCCCTCCCTCTCCCTCCTTCTCCCTCCCTCTCCCTCCTTCTCCCTCCCTCTCCCTCCCTCTCCCTCCCTCTCCCTCCTTCTCCCTCCTTCTCCCTCCCTCTCCCTCCCTCTCCCTCCTTCTCCCTCCCCCTCTCCCTCCCTCTCCCTCCTTCTCCCTCCCTCTCCCTCCTTCTCCCTCCCTCTCCCTCCCTCTCCCTCCTTCTCCCTCCCTCTCCCTCCCTCCCTCCTTCTCCCTCCCCTCTCCCTCCCTCTCCCTCCCTTCTCCCTCCCTCTCCCTCCCTCTCCCTCCCTCTCCCTCCCTCCCCCTCCTTCTCATCTCCCTCTCCCTACTTCTCATCTCCCTCTCCCTACTTCTCATCTCCATTCTTCCTCTCCATCTCCATTACTTTTTCTCAGGTGAAATTCCCCCCTCGAGTCCAGACGTTCTGGGAGCCAGTTGTCACCATGAGTTTTCGAGAATAATTCCCTCGAATTGTTCATTACTGAAGTGAGTCTGTCAGACGAAAGAATGAAGCAATACCAAGAGTTATTCTTTCTAATAATCACAATGGAAAGGGACGATGATTCAGTTGATGGAGAGACTACGAGATCCATTGACCACTCCAACTTCTCGATCTCAGTTGATCACTTGGGCAAAGATGTTCCTCGAAGTAGCATTCAGTGAGGAGAAGGGGATGGGGAGTTAGGGGAGGGGAGGGGGTGCGGTGGGAGTAGTGGAAAGTGGATCGTATTCTTTCAGCGACTAATCTACTCAAACCCCGTGAATGGTCTTCTATTCTCTCATCGATGGTTGCTCTTCCTGGAATATTCACGAGATCTCAGATGAAACAAGTGATGGATCAAATCCCTGGATTGGAAGAGAAGAGAAGGAGACAGGTACTCAGACCAAATGGAAGAGGGAGTTGATCTTTGATCTCTCTCTCGCAGGTCCATCGAATAATGGATATTTCAATGCACGATGAGGAGGGCCATCTGATGGAGGATTCAATGACAGTCAAGACTATTGATGATCTTAAGAAGGCAATTGAAGGAGGTTAGTGGAGAGTGGGGATGGAAGGGGTGGGGGGGGGGGAGGGGGAGGGGGAGGGAGGGGGAGAGACGTTGATTGGATTGCAGATCTGAACAAAAATAAGGCGGACATGAACACGGGAGTGTGGAGTTTGAGTACGGAAAAGGTGAGAGATAATTGATTGAATTGGAAGATTGAAGATGGAAATAGGTAGGGATCATCATTGTCGGTTAAGAACCTGAATACTTGAATCTTCCAGAAATTTATGAGTGGATTCTCAGAGCTTTTAAATAAATATCTTCCAGTATGTTCTCATCCAAGTTGATACTTATTATGAATAATGAGGGATTAAAATGAAGTTGAATAATTGAAGGAATGGCGATCAACTCCCCTTGGAATGGTTCCCTCTCAACACTTCCATTCATTCTCTCTTATCATTGATGATTCAATGCTCTCCAAATGGGGAATTGTCCCTTCTGGTCCCCTCAATTGGAATGCCGTCTTCGATGAACAGACTGCTTCTGGCTCCGCCCATCGCCACGCCCCTTCACTTGACTCCGCCCCTTCGATGATTGGAATGGCGAATACATCTGGAGGAGGGAATGTATTCGCCCGTCCCACTAAGATTGGAAAGAGGAAGAGTAGAGGCGATAAGTCGATGGAAGGAGGAGAAGAAGATTCATTCAGAGAGAGTATGAAGAAAAAGAAGAGGAAGGGAAAAGCGAATGTAGTGACTATCGATTGATCACATTCCCATATAATAAATAACTTCTTTATATTTTGTTATGCGTTTCATTTGTTATCTGTTATGAGAACGTTGTTGATAATTGTTTTATTTCGATAAACATGTATTATTCATTGGGATTGAGCATCGACATCTGTATGAGACGTCTGCTTCGTGCCTCATATTTCTAAATCTTTGAGATTGTAATTAGTGATTAGCAAGATTGCGGTACGCCTACCGTAATCTTTCTCGTGTTTTCAATGAAAGCGAACAGTCAAAGAGTGATTCTACGGTATTATCTTAGGAAAGTAAGATGAATATTACAGATGGAGGATGAACTAGCTCGAGCCTTTAGGCAAAATTTGTCGGCGAGCTTGAAGGCCGCAAATAAGGTAATGAGAAAGGATAGGAGAATGATTGGCTAGTGATGACGAGATACGGAACGTTTCAACGGATGAAGAAATACCTCTAGAACTTAGTGCATTGATATTAATCATTCATCTTCACTTAATATTGATAGATCTCATTGTTGTTACTGCTGTGGCTGAATATCATGAGTTACGTCATGATTAGGCAATCTTCTCTGGTCTTGGCCTGGTTAAGAATGAATGATTTTAGTTGACGGCTGACCCCAAGTCTGCAATCGAACTGCTTGTGCAGAGATTGAATGGAGTGCTACGAGAGGCCGTCGATTCCAATTTCGTGAGTACATCTAGAATCGATTATCTCGTGTTACGGTTGTTTTGAGAATTTTAAATTGGTGTTATATCGATAGTGAGGTTTACCAGATTATAGAATTGTTTCCAATCTATTTTCATCTCGATAGAAATAAATTCTTTCAATGTTTTGTCACAGACACAAATAAGTTATTAGAATTAAGAGATTATGAAGTGAGAATATGTTATACAGTAGATGAGACAATATCTTGAGAAATTGATAAATAATTAACATAAATATAATACAGGGTTGGTCCACTCTCCATGCTCTTCGTGATCTCAATAAGACGATCGACGCAAATCAATCGCAGTTGATGATCGAGTATTCTGATGTGAGTGATTTGCGATATATTACGTATATAAATTAAATGTTATGTATCTCTTCTCCTGATTGATGCTCTTTTTCTATAGTAGTTCTCTAAAGCTAAATCTATTTTTTTTTCTGATTTTCGGAATTCACGCTAGAAACAAAGGATTTGTTCCCACATGAAACAGCAAGCATCTATCAAGAACGAAATCTCATCGTGTTCGCATTTTGCATGTTGTGTAGGAGATCAATGTGAACAAGAAAAATTGTAATAAAATTGATACGAAGGCACTTGGAATTATCAAATACCACGCTTCTTCGGCAGTCGTACAGTATGCTGAGTCGAATTATAGTAATGAGACGCCCCGTGAGGATCAATTACTGAAGAAAGAAGAGAAGGAGGGGGAATATGAGAGGTGAGCGATCGATGGCGTCATCCTTAGTTAGTCGAGCATTTCTTATACTGACAGATCGTGACCCCTTTATCTCGGAATTTCTATTAATATATATATATATATATATTTGTAGAATTCTAATCTCGCTCTATGACTAGCGATTCAATTCAAATGTTAATATTATCAGACCAACGATGGGCAGCCAGACGAGTGGGGATTCTCTCCCTCTTCCCTCTTCTGCTCCCATCTCCTTCTCTCGCCCTCGTGTCTCTCCATCCTTCTTCCCTTCTGTCAAGATCCCGATCAAGGCTTCTGCAGTAGTAAAAAGACCGGGCAGTGAAGAGTGGAAACGGGGTGAGGATCAGAGAGGAATAGGGGGTATCTTCGTTGTGGGGAGATAGACACATACCGTATGAGATCTATGAGTCCATTATGATCCATATACGGACTATGATTGTTTCCAGCGATGGAAAGAGAACACCCTGGAAAGAAGATTGATTACTCACCCGAAGCACTCAAAGGTTATTTAACTATTTGATTTTCTGTCTATTGTAATTGGATTAACTGCAGGCAGAATCAATATCTTCGGTATCTCTCAGACTGTCTATGCCCATGAGGTCAAGAAGATTCTGGAGCCATTCGGTGAGTGCAGTAGAACGTCAAAAGTTATTCATTTACTCTCATGAGGGGTATCGTATATCTAGAGTGGTTACCACATTTCTTGAGAAAATAGAATCCCGTCAAATATCGAAAATAAAGAATCAAAAATAGAATCCCGAGATAAACGATATATAGTAGAAGACGGTGGTAGAATAATGATGGGGAATAGATTTTGGATGGATTATAATTGAAGGATGCAATATCAGCATCGTAGTCATTAGACGCCGTTATCAAACTGTCCGATTCTGCAGTCCTCCTTCCATGCTGCTAGGGAGGAGAAGCTCGGTTATGTCTTCGTGACTCTAAAGGTGAGAGGTGGAGGGGGAGGGGGAAGGAGAGGGGGGGAGGGGGGGGGGAGAGGGAGGGGAGGAGGAGGGGGAGGGGTAGGTGGAGAGTGACTTCCGAAGGGCACTCAGGTTAGTATCTTTGCAGAGTGACTGGGCTGCAGACAAGGCGATCGCCCTGCTCGATCACTCTCTGATGGGAGGGCAGAGAATCAGACTGAAGAGACAGACCTACGTGCTGGACTATTGGAAGAGTCGCCCGGAGGTGCTACCAATTCAGCCCAAGCAGCAACTGCAGCAGGTAGAGACACTGCAGCTGAGACCCACCCTGCAGAGAAGCCTCAGTCGGGAGGAGACTCCGCCTGCTGCAGCTGCAGTGGCTGCTCCCAGTGACCCTCTTGACCCCCTTGAGGTGGACTCTGATGACGAGAGTCATCAGTCGATTTTTTCAGTTGATTAATTTTACCGTTATTTCTTAGATCATTAAATATTGTTAATCCGATTAGAATCTCGATTTAGTTACTCATGGTGCAGAGCACTGTTAACTCGTTTTGTTGTTGTTGTTATTAATCACTGATGTTATTAGCTCGAAGCATTGTGTCATCCTTGTTATGTGGCCGTTTTGTGTCGTTTAATTGTTATTATTTCAGAATTTGAATCAGAAATAAAATCCGTTGTCTTGAGATGTTTCTTTTAGCCCGTACCCTCGTTTTCCTTGCTATCATTCATTCCAATCTGGACATCTGAGAAACGCTTTTCTTGATCTTTGATCTATCTCTCTTGTGTCTTCATTCGTTGGTGAGACGTCTTTCCCTCTATGGGATTCATGATGTATGACCTCGTCAGAAGTAAAAGTGTGAAAGAAGATAGTGAGAGGATGTCTAAGTGTGGATTGAAAGTGAATACAAAGGATGACAGTTCTAGAAATGGGAGGAAAGGGGGAGGAGAGGAAGGACAGGGGAGGGAGAGGGAGAGGATCGAAAGTGGCCAATAGCCTTTGCCATCCACGCATTTTCCTTTCCTTTGTTCTCTCCTCATCTCAGAGCAATGACAATTTATGAAACATTTGACTTCTCCTACTGGAAGATTCACCCCATCTACTCTTATCTCAATCCAGTCTCGTTGCAAAAAGAGTCGAGATTTCAACTGCGAACTGCCTATCTCCCCATTTCTCTCTCTTCATCTCCCATTCGTCCTAAATCCTCAGTGATCCCTCAGTACTCTTTATCACTCCATCTCCCTTCACTTTCCATTCCACTTTCTATTTCATCCATACTAATTCATCCTCAGATGCCATTCATTTCTTCCTCTCTTATCTCATTCTCAATTCTCATCTCCATTCACTTTTATCCGAGATGAGATTGTCATTCCCGTCATTATCACTCATTCTCATAATCTCCATTCAGTTCTTCTTTCTTCGATGGTCCGACTCCGTCTCCTGCTATTGGCAGGTGTGTACTCCCAATCGGAGGAGTCTCCACCAGGAATCTCCACAACTTTGAACATTGAATCCAAGACGTGTCCTTTCCTTCTGTGTCTCTACGTAGATCAATCTTCAATTTATCGAATAATCTCCTTATTTCTCTCAAACTCGATTCTCTCCAGGATTGTCGGCTGCTCAATGGAATCCTAATTACAATCGATACATGGCATACAATGCAGTTGGATACAACAATGGAGCCTATCCACAGACTGATGTGAGCAGCCTCAAAGAGGGCTAGATAATTATATTTTTTTTTCGAAAATAGATGTTATTTTTAATGCGAGAGCAAAGTTATACTGATGAAGTGAACCGTAGAGGGTGAATCATGAATTACCTTTCAGTATTCTGGATACAAGGGAAACCCCGATCCAGTCCCTCAAGTCTACTACAAACCTGATCCTCCTCGGCCTGAATTCGAATCCAACAATGGATATGACGTCATATTCACTGTGGTCAGTCATCATATGATCATCTCGTTTCCCTCCTCATTCCTTGATCTTTGATCTTTGTCTATAGTCTCGTGATCTTCCTCATCCCTCAAACCACCGTTCTCAATCTCCGAAATTTATGGTCAAACCCGTTAGAATGTCTTTAATTCTAACCAGTGTACTTCCTTTTCTCTCGCTTTCCCTAAATATCTACGTAATACATCTCATTACGGGGCATAAAACACGCTTGGCAACAGATGGGTAGCCCTTCCCTCCTATTCCCTTGCCTTGCCTGCCCTCCCAGACGGGATTAGTCACGGTGATAGTCTATCTCTACCTTTGTTCCATCCGGAACAAGTTGGAGAGTTCTCTTTAGCTGGTGATAAAGGAAGAGGAAAGGGAAAGGAAGGGGAACGTGAGTGCCAGAGGGTAAAGGTCATAGGGGGGGGGAGATAAAAGATATCTTTTGTTAGGAATGAAAAAGAAGGGGATTTACAGAACGGACTGGTCCCCATTGCGAATAAGACAAACTGTGTTCCAATAGGCGGAACAGAGGGAATGGGATCGGAATGGATTGGAATGGATATTGGAATAGATGGGATGGATCCATACGGGGATCCCATCACACAAATGACTAAGGACAATGGGACAAGAATATTGGGGGAATGATGGTTATTCCTTGTAGGCTCCTCCGATTCCCGTGGCCATCACTAATCCCCATCCATCTCGGATCTCTCGTGGATCGACCACACCTCCTCCTCCTCCCCCTCCTCCTCCCCCTCCTTCTCCTCCTCCTTCTCCTTCATCCACTATCCCATGGTGGGAAGAGGAAGAGACTACAACTACAACTGGTCAGTTTAAATAGATCATTCAATTTATTAGCTTCTAGATCTATTGGTTATTGCTGGCAACGTTTTTTAAAATGTATTATGGAGACATTTGAATGATTTTTTAATGGAATCTATCTCACATTCGCGATAACAAAATCTCAATCTATTTGCTATTGAACATTTCTTAACGAGCTGAAAGGAAAGAGATTGCAGATATTCCATGGTGGTTCACATCAACGATCCCCCCTACAACTCGTTCCCCTTCTACAACTTCCACACAGCCACAGACTCCAACTACCACCACTCAAAGGCCAATGACTACTCCCAGCACTCAATGGTGGACGAAGAAGACTGAGAAACCCAGACCCACTCCCACATGGTACCATCCATCTATAGCATATATATATCTTTTTCGCACAGTGGTAATTGCGCGAAACACAATAGACAGTAGCTTGGAACTGGCAACGATGAAATTCTTGACTGATTTGTAGACACCGCGATTCGACGACCCGAAGGGAGCTATAGAGAAGGAGAGAGAGAGAAAGAGATAAGAGAGAAAATGGAAGACTGGAGCATTATAGTTAGGGACCACCAGCCTGTGAGCCGCCTTTGCTGAATCAGGTTGAAAGTAGGTTCAACATGACCGTCAGGGTCTCAATATAATTTTTGCTTATGGACGTATGTCGATAACTCTTCTCTCAAGCCCGGGGAGAGCTTTAGAAGCACGCGCGCCTCTCCCAGTCAGAGAGGGGAGAGAAGGCGAGACGAGAGATAAAGGGGCGGAGCCTCTCTCGCACCTCTCTCTCTCTCTCCCCGCTCTCTCCCCGCGCTCCTCCCGCTCTCCTTCCGCTCTCGAGCACAAATCTGGGGAAATTATTAAAAATCCTATTTTGTGCTTAAAATTCCTCTAAAATACTAATGAATGAAATGAGCGCTGTAGGTTTAGTATACCCTCTCCGGAAAGGGCTAAATAAGCACTTTCGGAGTGTTTTTCTTGATCTTTGACCTATTGAAAAATGTCCGACCCGAGGTCTACAGAGCTCAATCGATAGAGGAAGGCCATAGCTACATAACAAGACTTTGGGCGTGTGAATTGGTTGCGAACGAGCGTTGTGCTCCCACGATCTCGGTTTCGAGGGGAATGGTGTCGAGGGAAAAGGGGCGGGGCTGATGGTCCCTAAGGGCTGATGGTCCGACCATGATGGGGCTGATGGTCTATAATTTATAGTAAATACGAAATGGGTAGAACCGTGATTATTTTTCTCGCAAATAGGTTTGAAGAGAGTGAAAGAGAATTGATAAGTGAGTAAGTGCGGTGGGAAATGAATTGTTTAGACAAATTATCGTGAGCACGGAATAAAGGATACAATTTTCGTGCTGCGCCTCTAGTACGAGATGTTCTGAGAGAGAAGAGAAGCGAGGGGGAAATAGTGGATTGGGGCGAGAAGAGAGAATGGATAAATTTAAAGGTTGCAATATCACGACGATGATCGAGAGGCTCGAGATTGAACCTCTCACTGGAAGAAGTGTATGATATTTAGGGAACTTTGCATCGGAAATGCAACTTTCGAAGGAAGATATACTGCTCTTTCAAGGAGCTTGCGCTCTTTGAGAGTGTGGGTGAATACACAATAGAACATATTCATATTCAATTATGGATAAGTAATGTTAGTGTGAACAAGTACAGTGGGATTAGCAGTCTTGATAGGAAAGAAAAGGAAATTTACACACTTAGAAGCCCTTTTAACAATGTCAACAATATGATGACGGAAAGAGAGATTACTGGAAATGAGGACTCCGAGATCCTGTACATTATCAATAAGGAGAAATAGGGCAAGAATCGAAGTGATAAGCTATCTTAGCATTATTGTTTCCTATATGCAAAATATGAGATTTAGCTGCAAAATATGCGATTTCCATGATTGATCTTTGATCTCAGGTCTACGATTCAATGGTGGGTAGCCAGTTCGACTCGTCCTTCTCCCATCACAAGGAGGATAACTACTCAATCTACCACTCCTTCTACCACAACAACAACGACTACGACGGAACCATCGACGACGTGAGTCATCTTCATTTCCATCTTAATTCTCATTGTATTGTAGCACCACCACTGAATCCCCTGTGATTGTGAGAGAATTGAGCACCTCGACACCATCCATTTTCCCTCCTTCCCCTTCCACCACCGAGTCCACTTCTCCCCTCACGACTACTCGGTGAGTGGTCTTTGATCTCACGTGTTCGATGCATGAGTGAAGTGTGTGGTGTCACCAGAATGATAGTGCATGAATCGTCGTCCTCTCAGTCACACTCTCCCTCCTGCCCACACCATCCAATGGTGGATCCCCACTACTACAATGAGGTGAGTGAGGAGTGAATGAGAGTGAGACACTCAAAGATTGTCAGACCGAAGGAGAAGACGACCAAGAGTGTGGAATGGGAATGGACGGAGAGAAGAGAACAGGAAGAAGGAAGGGAATGGGGGACGAGAGACAGCTCCATTAGGTTTGATTTCCACTTGAGTTTTTCACGGTTGCATTGTGAATACACTGAGTGGTTGCACAGAACGACTCCTTCCACTGAATATCCCTCAACGACAACGACGTCTCCATTCATACCTTCCTCAACGACGACGACTTCTCCTTCCATTGCCTTTCGAAAGACAACGCCATCATGGGGGTTTGAGTGGTGGAATGCACAGAGTGAAACCAGGTTGGAGTGAAGTGTGATCTTTGATCTTTAACTGGTCTCTCTCAGACCATCGACAGCCACTCCATTCCAATGGTGGACGGTCCCCCAATCACACACCACTCCTAGGTTAGCATAAAACCACAAAATGATAACGTTACCAATTCCTCCCACAGAATGAGACATAGACCACCTTCCACTCGAAGCACTCACGACTCTCCCATCACCGAGAGAACAAGAAGGTATCACTCACAATCAAGAGTTGACACATCAATATCACCAGACCATCCTTCACTGTCACTCAATCGATTCCTGCATGGTGGACAGAAGCACCCACAGTCTGGACCACTCAATCCCCCTCCCGCCCCTCCCCCTCCCCCCCCTCCTCCCCCTCCTCCCCCTCCCCCACCTCATCCACCACAACTCTTTATCACACCCCTCGGTACCATCCACTCTCTGGACGATCACTTAGCCATTGTTTCCAGGACTGTCCAAACCACCACCGTCCATGAGGATTATGCTACTGAGGAATATGATGAGGGTGAGATTGAAGGGTCGATTGAGGGGGTCATAACGAGTCTTGCAGAGACAACAAAGGAAACGGCATATACTCAAGAACCGACCACCACTCCAGAGCTGATTCTATTCAAGACAACTCAGTTCAAAGATGTAAGAAATACTATTTAGTCACTTTGTGGCTGACATTATTCAGTAGCATATTACCGTTTTTAGGTGAACAAGCGAGCTCATTTTGACTTGGATGGATTCACTAAGCCTGTGACCACGACGACTGAGATGACAACCACTATGGAGAAGGAAGAGACAACTACTGAAGAAGAGGAGGAGGAGAGACAACCGGAAGGTACGAGTGCCCACAACGAACATCTACAAAGTTTAGAAAAATCAATAGCTCTTTTATCTGAATTCTGAATCGTATTCCTTCGACATTCATACCGTTTTAATGATCCTTATTTCAGAGATGATAATCGAATCTCTATGGGTGACAACTGAAGTGTCCCTGCCCTCTTCCCCTTCCCTCCCTCTACCCGATCGATCACCCCTCCCTCATCCTCCCATGCTATTCCACTCTTCACTCGAGGATGAATTCCCCCGTCCAGGATGGGTGAAGGGAGACAAGAAACACACGGTCAGATTAAAATATAATCCATATCCAGTCAATTAATCAATTCAGACAGAAGTCCCTATCCAGGAGGAGGAGAATAATGGAGAGGATGGAGATGTCATTGATAATGTGAGTCCTAATCATTCTACCCAGCTTATCTCAGAACCCTTTTCCAAAAGACGAATTCTTTCTCTCTTACTTCATACTTATGATACAAAGATAAAGACCCGTTCCAGATCGATTCG
This sequence comes from Pristionchus entomophagus, assembly GCA_036245825.1. Lineage (NCBI taxonomy): Eukaryota > Metazoa > Nematoda > Chromadorea > Rhabditida > Neodiplogasteridae > Pristionchus > Pristionchus entomophagus. The sequence goes on from BTSX01000005.1 coordinate 24,559,708, forward strand.
TCATCAGAGAAGAAGGAATTGTACGAAGAAGTGGAAGAGACTCTCTCTACCACTCAGGGTAATCAACCATCGATTATCAACAGGGGAAGCACAAGTCTCCCCGTCACTCAAAGCACTACCACCCAACCACTCAGTATCCCTTATTCCACTGAAACCAGATCAACCATGAAACCTGTCATCCCAACGAGGCTTCAAACGGACACCACTGCCTCGACTGAAACCACGCCTCAGTCCTTGCACTACCAAACCACGTTTGGATCGAACACAAATCATCCCAGCCATTCCAATCATGGAATTGAATCTGAGAAACGAATCGACCCCACTATCATGCACCCAGTGACTACCACGAGAAGAATCCAATCAACGAGAAGGAGGGGAGAGAAGGAAAGGAGCACTGATGAAAGAGTGAAGGATATTGAGGAGAGTGGAGAGACAACAGTGATCCCTTCTGAGAGAGATATGAGTGAGGAGTGGATATTAATCGGTAGAAGTGAGTTGCACTCACAATTGCACGTTTATACACCAATTTTGTCTTAAGTGTCTGCTTCTTCGAATGAATTATCCGTCCTGATATTTCATTTCGATTCTTCAACTGACTTTCTTCAGGCACGACAACAGAAGCATCGATCACAACAGAATCATTCCCTTCGACGACGGAGTCAACCAGTCAGTTTCCCTCCCCCCCCCCCTTCCCTCCCCCCACCACTCTTGCACATTCTTACATCTTGACGTGTGCACATTCAGAGTCGATCACTACTACCACTTCAATTATCCATGAAATCGCTACTGATCTCCCTTCTTCCATTGATTCAAGGAGTGAGAAAAGTGTTCCATCACGAGACCATCACATCCTCACTCACTCCACGAGAATGAACACTCATCATCCTCATAGAACCACTCATTACCCTCACTCCACAATGAATAATCGGAATGAGAGGATGGAATGGGAGTATCCTCTCTTCCTCTCTTCCTCTCCATCCTCTCTTCATTCCTCTTCTTCATCTCATTTCACAATTCATCCCAAAAGAAACAGTGGATCTGAACACGATGAGACACACAGACCGAGGGAATTCACCACCATTATTCCTCAAGACTCGAATGGAAATACTCATCCCATCCATCCCATTCTCCCTCATTCCTTTCCACTGCACACACAGAGAATGATCACTCCTCACCCGATAGATAACACGACAGAGTGGAGTCAATGGAGAACATCCACTCTCTACTATCATCTCATTACTACCATCAATTCAACCAGAACTCATTTCCCCTCCATATCCGAGACAACCCAACAGAGAGATTTCACTCCAACTCCACTGCCATCCCACTTCCCTTCTGATACACATCTATCCCATATCACTCACTCATCTTCCATCCCATCCAACCCTCTAATATCCACTCCTCCCCATCCAATCACTCAATCAATTCTCAATCCATTCACAGCAGATCCATCTTCCCCCACATCCTCATCCATCCCATCTTCCTTCTCAGAATGGACCAATCCATGGAGTGAAATCACTACTCCAATCCCTCACCCTTCCACTCATTCATCTCACTCCCATTCTCATCTCACTGTTACTCCTCCCTCTTCTCACTTCACCAATGAAGAGTCTTCTCTAATCCCAACCGATGAGACATTCCTTCCACCCCACTCTCACCATCATCACCCCCCTCCTCCTATCCCTCACTCTTCTACAGTTGCAGTCACTCCCTCAATCCCTCCTTCCACTTCTCCCTCCACCATCACTTCTTCTCATCCCACAAGGACTCACTTCATTATTCCCTCCATGGGTAAGTTCATCGTGTCTATTGATCTCAATTGCTTGCATGATTCAGCCACAGAGAAGCCTCGCTTCTTCAAGATCCATTTCCCCTTCAAGCGTCACTCTCCCCTTCCCATCGATCACCTCATTCACTGTGAGATCCCATGTGTAGTGGCTCTATCATCCATCCATTTAGTGATGACCACTCCCTCTCCCTCTCCCTCTCCCACTCCTTCCTCTCCTTCCACCACAGAACGAGTGATTGTGCATGAAAGTGAGTCCACCACTAAGCATGCCCCATCCACCGCGAGTGAATCTGTTATTGAGAGTGAGTGGTCCATCGCACTTCCCTTCCATCATCTCTCCTCCATCCGATACAATCACACAATAATCATCTTCAGCAACGACTCAACTCCCTCCTTCCACTACGACGACTGCTCAACCAGTCACTGACTCCATCACCAAGGTAACCATTATTCATAAATGATCACGGGGAATGGAATGGAATCTCTGCTCATGTCTGAGGACCTTCATTTCAGGCAGTGAAGAAGATGAAGAAGAAGACTCCCAAGCCTGCTTCTCTCGGCAATTTCAATGGGAATCCTCTGATGTTCGGAGTTCCGAAGAAGTCTTCTCCCTCAACGACGACTGAAGGGACCACGACGACGAGGACGACTAAGGGTGAAAAAGAATTGAGAAAAGGAGGAAGGGGGGGAGGGGGGGATACGGCTAATGGTCCATCCTTGCAGCTCCCACTACGACTGAGCCAGAGATAGTGACGGAGACCCCTATCCCTTCCACCACTTCTTCTATTCCTCCTCCATCCACTTCTCCTTCTACTCTTCCTCCTCATTCATCTTCCTCACTCATCACTCATATTCCTTCAACGAGGATTCCTTTCTCTCAGGTGAGATATCGTCCATTTCTAGTGAGATAAAGGTCGGAGAGGGAGAAGTGATGTGTGTTCAATGCAGATATGGACAGAAGGAATCACTAGAGAAAGAAGCACGGCGACAACAGAGAAACCAGTGATTGAAGTGGAAGTCAATACGGTATTCATTATTTATCCTATGAGGGAGCGGGACTGTTAAAGAGTCCATTAATTCTAATGATTAAGATTTCCCCTCGTCCTTCAACTTCTCTTCCCACCACCGAGAGAACTCACCATCATTCCCCTCGTGCGATCACTTTCGCCCGCCCGACTGTGAGTGATTGATCTTTGATCTCTATGGAATGGACACATTCAGGATCGTCCCTCCACTCAGACTCCTCCTTCTACTTCTAAGTGGACCTCTACTACTCCCTTTATCGATTCATTCCCTACGGTAAGATTGAGCAATCTCAGATAGCGTGAAAAGCACCATTGTGTCTATTGGTTTCAGTTGGGATTCAGGATTCACTAATCACTTCCTCTGGAATAGATAAAAGCCCACTATTTTCTTTATTTCAATCAATGGATAATCCTCCCTTGTAGACCCCTTCTGTCCCTCTTGTCGTTGTACCGGATGCCACTCCTTTCTTCCTTCTATCCACTCAGAGGACCACTCACTTCCCCACTACCGTACACCGATCCAGTCCAACTACCGTATCCCCAACAAACCCGTCTACCGTACTCCGTACCGACCCGACCATCGTATTCCATGCCAGCCCGACTACCGTACCATGGTCCATCCCCTCAACCTCTTCGGAACCTATCACTGATCCGACTATCACGTTGACCCCAGTCTCGACTTCTGAACCCACGACGACAATCCCTCCTCCGACCCTCATTCCTCCAAATCCCGAGGATTTTGACTTCGAGGCCTCTGCGACTACAACTGAACAAGCATCGACTAAGGAGATCGAGGCAGAACTTCCATCGAGAGAAGGAGAAGAAGAGACTCCCTTCCTTCCTCCGGTTATTACTATTATCATTATGCAGTGTGGTGATGACTTCTCTCACTCAATCACTCAATGTTCACTTTCACTCAATCAAATCATGCACGAAATTCACGCGAATCCACGCCATTCTCAATCAGGGCTGGCAAATGAAGTGCGCGCTCTCTTCATTTTACACACTCTCTACACCGCGAGAGCACGTAGAATGAAGAGACGAACTCCTAATTTGCCAGCCCTATTCTCAATGCTTCGCTTCCATTTCAGCCCGACGATTTCATTCTTCCACCAGAGGAGAAAAGCACCGAATTCTACGTCGTTGACTTCGATCCCATCCCCACTTTCCTCACTACCCATCTAGCACAAAATGCGACCCATGAACCCACTATCACTGAAAGAAGTACCACGACCGAACCAGCAACGAGTACTATTGTCCCTCAATCCGAACAACCGACTCCATTCCATTCTGAACCCTTAGATCCCTCAGAAGATCCTTTATCAACCCAGTCTCCACCTACTGGTGACGTTCTAATCCCATTCAGTCCCGAATCGACGACTAAATCACCAACAACAATAGGCGTCCATCCCCCTCCTCCCTCTTCCCTTCCCCCTCCCCCTCCTCCCTCTTCCCCTCCCCCTCACAAGCATGTGCATGATAGAAGGAAGAAGGTTCCTAAACGAGCAGCTCTCTCTCACGCTTTATTCTCTTCCTCACTCAAGAAGACAAGAGGGACCAATCAGGTATCCACTCTCTCTAGATACAGTATCATTGCACGCTTCTCTCTCTCTCCTTCTCTCGCTTTCTGACCGCATGTTCAGACTGCTTCCACCCCTCGTCCCTCTGTCATCATTCAGACTGTCTCTCCCCCCACCAAGGCATACCCTCCCTCCCTCCCCCTCCCCCTCCCCCCTCTCTCTCCCTCCCTCTCCCTCTATCTCAGCTGTGTGATGCTTGCCACTCTGCTGCAATCCCTCTCTCTCTCCTCTATCTTCCCTCATTCAGCACGCAACAGTCCCTAAAGGAAGAGTCTCAGTGGATGCAGCCAATGTTGTCAATGAGGAGCCAGATAAGGAAGGGCCATTGGGAGTGAGTATCAAGAGGAATAAGACAAAAAAGACTATCAAACCATATGCTGCTTCCACCACTGCAAGGACCATGACTATGTGAGTGGAGGGAAGGAGAAGGAGTGTAAGGAGGGGGGGATTGGGGGGGATACGGTAGTCAGGAGTATGGATCATCCTCTCATTCCAGGAAACCCGAGAAGCGATGCTGTCCCTGCTGTGCAGAGAACCTCGAGGTATCCACCCCTCCCCTCCCCTCCCCCCCCCCCCCGCTTCCCCCTGGCATGGCTTGCTCATTCCTCCTTGCAGCCTCCTTCCTCTCCTCCTCCTCCTTCTTCAAACTGGCATCAACTAGTCCGTTCTCCCTCTCTTGCATGGCTTCAATTCGCTTTCTTTCAGCTTGAAAATCCTTCAGATGCTTTCTGGCCTCCTCAACTAGAAAATCTCAAGGTGTGAATGAGATTTGATGCTTGGTTGTGGATGCTGCTTACTGAGATATCTCTCTTTCGCTTGACAGGAATCATCAGAGGAGTCTCCTCGTCCCACTCTCCATCTCACTCCATTCACTCGATCCATTCCCCCTCCTGATACTGTCAGTGACCTCTCCCCCTCCCCCCCCCCCCCCCCTTGCATGGCTCCTCCCATCTGCAGGACTATCTCTACGACGAAGATCTCGCTGTTGTCTCTAAGAAGGAGAAAGAAGAAGATCTAAATGGTCTACGAGCTCACTTCTACCCGGTATCCCCAATGCTTACTAACCCGTCTTTCTCTTTCTCTCCACTCTCTCGTCATCTCTAACCGACGAGAGAGTGTGGAGATGGAAGAGAGCATTGGCTTGTTCAGGAACGAATTCGAATGGGAGAGATGAAATTTGATCGAGAAGGGGAGAAAAGAGTCTACGTCGCCCATCCCACTCTTCCCTCTCTTTCTTCCCTTCCACAGCTTGTTCGTGCATCCAATGCTTCGCTTATCCATCCATCGCCCCCCCCCCCCTCCCCCCTTCTAGATGGATAACTTCTCCTTCCAGAATTCTCCCTCCTCCACTGCTCGTCCCGTTCGTCATTCCATTGCTCCCACTGGTAGGTCATCCCCCTCCTCCTCTCTTCTCATCACCTCTCCATTCCAGTTGTTTCAACCACTTTCGCTCCAATTGCCCACACTAATCCTCCTCAATATGTCGTCAATTTCTATGAGCAACAGCAGGTTGATCTTTGATCTCTTAATACACTTCATTTCATGTCTATCCTTATAAAACTCCTTCTCAGATTCCTCTGAGCCGTCCTCTTCCTCCTTCGTATATCCCTCAACCTCCTCCTCCACCAGTCTACCTTCCTCCTCCTCGTCCCTCTCCTCCCTGTCCTTGTGCAGCACAAGAGGCTAAACCCTGCTGCGATCTCAAGCCATGCTGCAGAGATGAATACGGTAGATTTGATGCTCATGAGTACGGTAGATGTCTCCCGATCTCGATTGATGGCTAAAAGAGTGATTCAGTTCCTCCCCCGTGTCCTCTCCCTTCTCCCCGTCCCTGCTGTCAACCTCTGCAGCAATTGTGCTGTCAACCAAATCTCTTGGAACAGATCATGGCCCCTGCCAGACAACTATTCGGAGCATTGGGTAGGTCACTCCTTCTCCTACAGTACTCCCCTCTTCCCCTACCATATCCAGCTCTATCCTTCCAGGATCCCTCTATGCGCCTCCCGCAAACAACTGTGGAGTCTGTCAGGGAAGTGCCTATCGGATCGCAAGAGTCAAGAGAACTGCGGTAAGTTTGGAATGAAAGGAGGAAAAGAAGAAAAAAAACATAAGGGAATAAATGGAAGAGACTGAATAATTGTCCTTCCAGACGGGCTGCAGCCAATGTAGTGGAAGGAGAAAGAGAGAGACGACGAATGAGGAACATCTGAGGATGAAGAGAACTGCTGTGAGTCCATGCTCTACGCAGATTACAGTAACCAATCCTGATTCAGGGATGCGCCTCTCGTGCCGTTCGTGCTAAGAGGACTACTGTAAGGCATCCCATTCATCGTATAAGAAATATCGATATACTCACCCAGTACTCCTTTTAGAATGGAAAATGTGCCGATTGCTCATCAATCAATGGAATCTTCCACCGACAAAAGAGGACAGCCGTGAGTCCCCCCCCCCCTCTCTGATCAATTATCCGATTCCCTCTGAGAATTGTTCCCCCCTCCATATTCCATCAATAAAATGGGATATCTTGAGGTGAATAACAGAGAGCGAGGATACGAGGACGAGACAAGAGAGACAAGAGAGACTCTTCTCACTTGTGATTCATCTTGTTGTGATTTCACACGATGTGACCAAGTTCGCATCTTCACTTCAAGGAAAAGAGTGGTATAGGAATATCTCCCTTTGTAGTGATCCATCTCAATTAACATCGAGACTCTCCTGTCTCCGCCGTTTCCACGGTGATTCCCCCTTTGATACTAACTCTCATTTATCACGAATCATAAGCAAGTGAATGAGCGATAGATGAGCCATTCTCTATTGTATGTATATCCATGAAATCTCAGTGATCTTCCATAGAGATCACCATTTCCAATGCTCGTAATAATGTGAACTTTACTACTTCCAGAAGAATTTATTATTTAATAAAAAAAAGATAATGAATTAAAAAGATATTGCGGGAGAATACAGGGGAATAATTGAGAGAGAAAAAATCGTAACATTGATGTCACACTATAGTGAGCGTGTTGTTCAGACCTGATTCGAGTCCGAGGCTCCGCCCTCTCACCCCCCTCTCCTCTAGCCTCCGATGGGCGCTTAAGGGAGAGGCATGCATCTGAGGACTTCTCATTATTACACAGATGTCTTGTGCAGAATCTCAGATAGATCGAAGCATTCTTAGCATAAATTAATTTCCATATGTGGATCAAATTTATGATCAATGGGTGGATCAAATGTATCGTATCCGTATCGTACTAGTGGGTCAACGATAATCACGAGGATAGTATTTAATTATTTGGATTTGTTTTTAATCGAAGTTTGCGCAATTCAACACTTTTCGATAATAAGATCTTTATCATATTTTATAACATAGTCTACGGTGGGGGAAATATGAATTACTCCATTAGGAGAGCGAAGCTCTCCCAGATCCTTTCCAATAGTCCTTGAGATGATCGCTGATCCTTCTCAATTTTATGATTGATCCAAGACCCTTCCTTTCTAGACAAGTCTAATCCTATTTGAATCTGTAGAGTAAGAAAAAATGACTACGCAGAGTGAATCAGTGAATGATACAGTACCTCCATCTCCTGAACGATGTCGGCCGCTTTGGGACGCTGATCAGCACAATTATCCCAGCATTTTTCAGCCATCTCAACATATTTAAATAAGTACCAGACTACCGATATGAACCCATTCATTCACTCACCTTCCATAGTTTATTGGGAAATTTGTCTGCGATGCATTTGAGACGGAGCCCCTTCTCTACTTGATCCATCACCTATTAAAGGGATATTGAATATTGAGAAAATGAGAATGGATGGAGTGCAAGATGTGTATGGATCGATAACTGACAGCAGTCTCTTCCAATTCTTCGTATGGGGTACGTCCATTGTGGAATATCTGCATATGGCATTATTATACTTGAATGAATGATATAGGGAAGAGAAGAGAAAAGAGAAGAAGTGACTCTGACACCATCACTCCACTAACCTCCCATAGTGTAACTCCGAATGCCCAAATATCAGACTTAAAGCTGAATCTCTTCTCTTTCCATGCCTCGGGTGCGAGATGACGGGAACTCACCTGTACATCAATCCATCAATCAATCAGTCAATCTAACATTCAATTTACTCACTATGTCCGTTCTCTGTTGGATCTTCGCTCCGAAGACGGCATTCGCAAATTCGGCAATCTTGACCTGATTCTGAATAACGAAAGATAACCCCCTTCCCCTCTCCCTCTTTTCTCCTCTTCTCTCTACCTTTCCATCAACCCATATGTTGTCAATGGAGATTAGTCGATGAAGAATCTCAAAACAATACTTGTTATGCCACAATAAATTCAACCTTACGAATCGATGCTCTAGATACGCCAATCCCTTCGCCAGTCCATAAGTGTAGCTCTCTCGTTTGCCGACATCTCAAATGTTTCCATTCCATTCTCCATATGGTAATGATACCGTATACCTGGACCGTTCGGTTTGCGAACGATGTAGCCAAGGGTTCCTTGTATACAGAACTCAGTCAGAATGTACGCCTGATTACGGAATTTATTCATTTTGTTCATATTTAAATGGATACGGTAACATACCGGTGACTGACTCATCGCAATTCCATGATACTTGAGAATGTTGGGATGATTGCATGACTTGGCAAGACGAGTGATCTACTCGACGATGGTTGAATGGCCAATTGGGGTAGATGAGCCAACCTTGTGCAGCTCCTCCAGTCGACCTTGTTCGAATTGGAAGTTGGAATAGTCCTCAATGCGAGATATGATGTAAGAAGAAGAAGGATGGAGGATGGAGGGTATCCTACCGATACAGCCACTGAGATACTCGAGAAGAGTCCTGTACGGATGGAAGCAAGCTTGTACTTCGATCCCACCATCGACTTATTCGTGCTTAAGCATGCACTTGACATTCAATCCATTCATTGATTACTGTATATCGAATGCATGTGCTGAATCAATAGACAGAAAAAGGCTCACAATGCAATCTGTGCATGGTTGATGAAGATGGAATCCTTCATAATGGGCGTGAGCAGTCTTGTTCCATTGTCATCCAGTTTGATGTGATTACGGTAATGGTACTGTACCAGACCTGAGTGAGGGATATTAAGGTAATGTCACATCAAAGATAAGTAGTTTTGCACCAATCCGGTGAGATGGTTGATTACAGTATAGATGGAAAGGTACGGTACCTGCAGGAGTATCGAACGAGAGATTATTGATGTAACAGAAGTTGCGAGCGGAAGAGAAGTTAATGGGGATGTTGAGTGGCTTGTCTTTGGCCATGACACAGATCACGTACTCATCCTTCAAGATCAAAGATCAATCATAATTCCAATGACATCTTCAACCTGATCGTTCTCCCTCTCCTTCTCATCCATTGGCAATTGTCGCACTAGGAATTCGCCCGGATTCCTCACTTTCTGCCATACCTCAACTGACTCTTTCCCACAATGATCTTTGATCTCTCTCACCTCGTGTTCTTGGAGGAAGAAGTGGAAGAAATTCTCGCACTTGAGATCAAGAACAGCCCCAGTCTAGAAGAAGCGCATTAAGAAGGAGAGAGGGGTGGGGGGGGGGGGAATACCTCGATAGATGCTATCTTCTGTAGATACATAGGGGAATGAATCTCCTGAAATGAAAAGTGTCCGTCTTCGTCCCGACTAGATTCCTTCTCAAACCATCAAGAGACTCTCCTTACCTCCTTGGGAGGATCGAGAGGGAGAGCCATGATCGCTTCCAGTTTCTTCTTTCCCAGTTGCTAGAATATAAGGAGAATTGTTTCGTTGGATTTCAAATCCACAACTAGTTCAGCGAAACAATAATTGAAAATTGTTCAACTATTGCAAAAAAAATTCATCCAAACTAATAATTATATATTTAGTACCATGATTTCTGCATAGAGAACCCCAAAATTAACGGAAACGTCAATTAAAAATTAATAGATATCATAATACAGCACTTTCAATTTGAAACTTTGCAAAAGTTGAACAATTTTCAGGTATTTTTCTCTTAACTAGTTGTGAATTTGGAATCCAATGAAACAATCCTCCTTATATCACTCTCATCATTGCATTCCGTCATCCTTGTCTCACCCCTTTGGGAACTGGATCCAACAGTGATCCAATCTTGCCGTCATTCTGAAGAGATCGAAGATCAATTTGGATTCCTTATCATGCAGTGACATCACTCTTTACTCCAGCATTCTTCAACAGCACACTACTTCTCGAGTCATCTTCCTTCGATGTCTTCGTTTTGTTCTTCTCAATTACATCACTACTCATCTCCACGCAAAGAGAAATAAAGTGAATGGGAGGAACCTTTCTTCCAGACTTCTCCGACTTTCCTTCCTTCGATCCCGTCTCCTTCGCTTCCACTTTCCCCTCACAATATTCGACCATATTGTATAGTCAAGATGAAAGCATACACCTTTCGGTGCGTTTCAAATCTATAAAAGGAAAAATTGAATATATATAGAGCTGACCTTGGAACCGCCTCCACGCATAACGACTCGAGTGCAGAATGATCGAGTGAAGTTTGAGATTGAAGAAAACAAACAAATCGTATGCAGATCGGAGAGAGAGAAAATTATTATTATTCAATTCAATTCAATTATTTATCCGCCAGGATATTGGTGTAGGAAATGATTCGGTGACTTCGTGATTGATTGGTGGATTGCCGTCTTCGTTGTAGCGAGGAGACGGTGGGGGGGGGGGGGGAGGGGGGTTGGGTTTTGGAGGATGCAGCGGGTAGGTAAAATATTAGAGACGAAGAAGCGACTTTTGAGAGAAAGAGACAGAAGGAAGAGACAAGATATAAGAACGGAATGCATTCGGTGAGCTTGTTACGATTTCAGAAGAAAATACGTTCCATCTGTCGATTGTCCTAGTCACAAAACTTGAGTGAGACTTAGGAAGAACGAAGGGGACAGAGACGCGCAATAAGTGAGCTCCACGAAGACAACGGGTAAGGGGGGAGATTTTAAATAGATTAGTGTGGTCATAAGTGTAGAATCTATGTGCTGATTTATAGAGAAAGAGAAGGTCAGAAACCAATCGTCTATGCTCAAGAGTTTGTAAGGAAAGAATAGAAATTCTATCGGGGTAAGAAGTGTACGGAATTTGACAACGCGCGAAAAGACGACGTGTGAAATTCCGTTGAACAGCTTCAACGTGGTTTGCAAGGTTAATTGCACGTGGAGACCAAACAACAGAGCAATACTCAAGTAAGGGCCTGATGAAAGTTGTGAAAGCGCGGCTGTACAAAAAAGGATCAGAAGAAAAGAAGCATTTGAACAAGATGTTCACCTGAGATCTAGCTTTGGATGTCATTTTGGAAATGTGAGCATTGAACTTCAGCGAGGGACTCATGATAACACCGAGGTCTTTCATGAAAGGAGATGAGGAGAGAGGGTGCGCATTGATAGTGTAAGAAGTAAGTAGAGGGGACCAGAATTAACGACAGTGCATTTAGACTCGTTAAGGGAGAGGTTCCACTCTTGAGACCATGAGTACACGGAGTCAATTGCAGATTGAAGAATATGCGAATGTAACGGAACTTGAGCGTAGATCTTTAGATCATCAGCATAAATACCGTATTTAATCTCAGGAGGAAGATCTTTTGCCAAATCATTAACGAAAAGGATGAATAGAAGCGGACCGATACAAGATCCTTGCGGAACCCCTGAAGTAACAGGAGAAGGGGCAGAAAGAGTATTACCAATGAGAACATACTGAGACCTATTGGAGAGGTAGTTTCCTAATCAGGAAGCAATATGGGATGAGAACCCTAGGTTGGAAAGTTTATAGAGTAAGAGGCGGTGATCGATACTGTCAAATGCTTTTTTGAAGTCGAAATACACAGTATCAAAAGAAGATTTCTGATATTTGAAATGCAAGTAATCAGAGTGAGTTTGAACAAGTTGGGTACAGGTAGAGCGGTTTTTACGAAAGCAAGCTTGATTTGAGTCAAGAAGGTTATGTGTCTCTAGATACTCAGTAATTTCAGATATCAGAATCTTTTCGAATATTTTTGTGACAGAGCAAGTGAGACTAATGGGTCTGAAAGAGTTGATAGAATTAGAAGATGTTTTTGGGATAGGTTTCACAATAGCCTTTTTCCAAATGCCAGGAACAGTGTTAGAGAGCAAGGATTGATTGAAAAGGATGAGTAAAGGGGATATTACAGAAAACTTACACTTTGAGTAGAAAATGTTGTGTAAACCATCAGGAGAAAAATTGCATTTAGGAGATCGGATAGATGTAAGAATGTGAGCAGAGTTGATAGAGGAAAGGTAGGGTGTGGGGAGAGGGGGTTGGAGAGCAAAGAGGGGCTTGTAGAGGAAGAGTTGAAACAGACGCAAAGTATTTAGAGAAGGCTTGCGCCTTATCTCTGTTCGATAGTAGATGAGTTCCATCTAGGTCGATGATACCAGGAGGAGCAGATTTGCTTGATTGTAAGCGAGATTTGCATAGACTATAAAAACGCTTTGGGATTTTTGGATTCAATAACTCGGGATTCAACTCTCATATTATGCACTCTCAAAACGAATGGAAAGGGTAAGTGCGTGAACACTGTTAGGAGCAACAGATGTGACTCTTTTGGATTTTTCATACAGAATTCTCAAATGGCGGGGATAGCGGGAAACAGGAGATGGAGTGGACTTAGGGACAAAAGCGTCGAGGAGAGAATTCATGAAATTACAGAAGTAATTGTAAGAACTTTCGACATCAAGCGCGGAAAAAGCGAATGTCCAGTCATGACTGGAAATGTGAAAGTTGATCGAATCCCAGTCGGCAAGATGATACATCCTAGAGGGGATGAATTCATGCTTAGGAGGAGAAGGGATACTGAAAGTGAAAGAAATGCTGATGTGGTCAGCGAAGGGTAGGGCGGGTTTCACATTGCTTACAATGTTACTGTTCGACAGAACGAGATCGAGAATATTTTCACCGCGCGTTTTGAAATTTACGTGTTGCGTCATACGATGATCAGCAACAAAGGAGAGAAATTGATTATAGGTAGGAGACGTGAGAAGTGACCAGTCAATTGCAGGAAAGTTAAGGTCACCAGTCAAAATGAAAGGGGAATCTGTTATGAGAGGATCGATTAAGGATAAGAATGCGTCGAGAGATGGAGAGGGGCAAGAGGGTGCTCGGTATACCGTGCAAATCCTAATAGGTTTAGAAGGTAGAACAATATAGGAAGAAGAGGGGTGAATATCAATAATAACTGTTTCGATCCCAACAGTACTAAAAGTGCTAACGAGAATAGGATTGAGAAGGGGAGAGCCTAGAATCGCTACACCGCCGCCTCTTGATTTGTCGGCATTAGAGTCGCGATCTTTCCTGAATACCACATAGTCATCGTTAGAGCTCAAAAAGTACGCATCACTATCATCAACGCGCGTCCAAGTCTCACTCAAAAGAATTAGATGATAACCTAACGACTTTATGAAAGAAAGCAAATGAGTTTTACGACGGATGGAACGCGCATTTGTCTGAAAAAGCTCAATCGAAGAAAGTTTGGACAAAACAGGAAGAATAGAGGGGGAAGAGGAAGAGGATAGACGAGGAGAGACCAATGAAGGAAAGACAGAGACAAGATTAGGAATAGACAGAAGGGGAACCGTACCGCTGCATCGATCCTAGACCTGCGCCTTGCTGTTGACGGAGGGTACTGTAGTTGCGGCAGTGGAGCGAGTCATCATGGGGGTGACGGCAGCGAGGATGGAGTGGTCGTGATTGGTCGAATGGAAGGACTGGGAGATGTTCGATTGGTTCAGGATGGAACTGTTGAGAGAGAGGGAAGGAGAACCGATGGGGAGAGTCTTGTCAGGTATAGATCCACGTGGAGGGCGATTCGCGTAGCCATTGGGAAGGAGTCGAGGGGTGCCAGTGAACTTGATCATCTTTTCGTCACGAACTCCGTAGGCGAGGACTCCCATCTTGATGTTGTTCTTCCACGCGTCAATTCTGGCTTGTCTCTCCATCTCCAGTTCGAATGGGCAGAGGTCTCGACGAATGAACGCACCGCCGGACTTGGTTACGGTAGGAGGGCGGGAGGAGCGGATGAGAGTGAGGAAATGTGCTGACTGTGAGAGCTACGGTCTCTTCCCTGACACGCAGTTCGGCTTTCGAAAAAAACGCTCAGTTGAAACACAAATGATCGAAGTGGTCAATGAATGGTCCAAGGCAATTGATGAGCACAGGTGTGTCGATGTGATATACTTTGATTATGCCAAAGCATTCGACACAGTGAGCCATCCAAAGTTGATTCAAAAGATTTCCAAAATGGGCTTTCCACTGCTGACCGTGAGATGGATTGAGGAATACTTATCAAACAGAGTATTCAAAGTGAGAGTCAAAACGACATTATCGGAATCAAGACCGGTCATTAGTGGAGTCCCACAAGGATCAGTTCTGGGTCCTCTCCTATTCAATCTATTTACTGCTGATTTATCGCAGGTTATAGAAAGGAATGGGTGCAAAAGCTTTACTTTTGCAGACGATCTTAAAATATTCCTATCATTCGAAAAAGATGAGTCAAGTGGTCCTCTGAAACTTCAGCAATGTATTGATTCCATCCTGGAGTGGAGCGACATTTGGCAATTGAGTATTGCAAGTGAGAAGTGCAATGTGCTCCACTTAGGAAATGGAAATCAGTTATCGAAGTATTATTTGAGTGGCATTCCAATCGATCGGAAATCGTCGATGAGAGATCTAGGCATTCAGATCGATAACGAGTTGACATTCAGAGAACACTTTGACATGGTGATCCAAAAAGCTGCGCTCCGTTCCAACCTAATTTTCCGTGGACTCAGCACCAACAATGCTGCAGTAATGGTCAATGCATACACTACCTACGTTAGGCCTATGGTAGAATTCAGTCCTAGTGTCGCTTTCCCAGTTTTTGATAGAGAAGCTGTTAAACTCGAAAAGCTTCAAAACAAAGTGACGAGGCTGATTAGCTACAAATGTATGGGATACAACTTTGAAAACAGACCGTTACCAGTGGAACGAAACGAGATGCTCAAACTTAATACATTGATGTACCGTCGTAAGGTCAATGACTTCAAACTAGCTTATGAAATGCTGTTCGGGCATTCGAGATTGTCCCGGTTCAGAAACGATTTTCTTGTTCTATCCAAATCTAATCTCAGAGGCGCAGGCTTCAAAGTGTGTCGAGAAAAATTTAGAACTAAGATTCGCGAGTAGTTTTGCGAACAGAGTAGGTAAAGTACTGTATGATGTACTTCGAAAAGGAAAGATACCTACAAACTATGCAGAGTTCATGAATGTGATGTGTAAGGAGGTTGGATGATCTGTAAACTTGCTCACTCTACTCGCTTAGATTCCCCTATCTCACACATTATATTGTTCTACTTGTTCCTTCCCCCTTCCCCCTCCCCACCCCACCCCACAACAATTCCAACTGTGCGGATAAATCTATTCTATTCTATTCTATTCTATAAATGATCGCGGGTCTTCTGGGAGGCAAATTTGATCTTGAGGGGGCGTTTCTTCCGATCGCCTCTGATCTCAGGGTGACGATGGTGACGAATCTCCCCGTCCGCGAGAGCCTTGGAGATGACGCCATCATTGAGCTCGGCGCACAGATCCTTGATGGCTTGTTCATCGGAGGAGAGAGTCTCGGTTGGAGAGAGGCACTCCTCGCGACCAATCCACACTGCACGGGTCGCTTTGTCAGCGTAGAGAGAGGCGTCGTTCAGTGCTTTCTTCACCGTCGTGTACGTGTCAGAGGGATTAGGAGGAGCGATGGTGTTCTTCAGCTCCGCGAGCTCCTGACGGAGAGAAGCGCACTCACATTTGGGGAAGTTGTCCATCTTCTGGTGCAGCTCCTCGAGGAGGGAGAGGGCCTTCTCGATTTGCGTGAGGGGTTTGGGTGGCATTGCGCGAGACGACGAGGGAGAGGAGAAGGGAAGAGGAAACTCGGAGTGAACCGCTCAGGACGAGAGGAAATGAAAATGAACAATTATTAATAGAAAGAAAATGGATGAAGGAATTCCTCACTTTCACAAGCATCTATACTTCCTTCCCCGCTCCATTATAGGGTCCCTATCAAGTTCCATTCTTTCAAAGAATAAGAGAAAATCTAGAATTCCAAAGCCAATTACTACGTTTCTAATATGAACATAATATGTTCTCTTCGTTCTTATATAGTAGTCCATATGGAATAAATTATTTACTCACATATTCATCACACTCTCTATCGATCCGACGTTTCTTTTTTTTGATTGGCGAAGCGGGTTTTCTGACACACATCTGAGAGAGAAAATGAACAATGGATAATTTAACATTTGAAGATTACTACACAAAAGCAGAAGAAATCCAACTCAAATGATAATAAAAAAAATTGCTACAACAAAATAACACTCTTCTCGCTTTACAAGGTCAATTAAACTCAATAAATGCTAACCGGTCATCTGATGTTTTTTGAAGCACGATTCAATCTATCCATAAAGCTATAAAAAAAACTTACTTAATCAATACATTCTCCGTCGATTCGAGGTTTCTTTTTGATTGGCGAAGCGGGTTTGCTGAGAGACATCTGAAAGATGAAATTAATAACGGGGTTAAAATAACGTTACAAGAGGCTATACAATCCCTTGATTTTAAACTAATTTTTACAGTGTGATCGGCATTACCTATATATTCTAATTATCGATGAAGTATGAAGAGTGCCACGAACACTTGTCCATATGGATTCACAAGAGAAGCGATTCCTCTTGATCATAACACATTTATCATTTACAAACCAATCAATGAATGACACATATATTCTCAGTATCCTCTGTCCTCGATCTTCTTCTGTTCGGCGACGATTCTCTTCGTTTCACACGAGACATAATCAGAGGGAACGAGGTATCCGAAGATATGACGACGTCCGATCATTTCTCCGAGGAAGAACCAGAAAGTGATCTGAATCCATCCATCAATGCAATAAAATGGAAGAAGATAACCTCGAGAGCGACTCCAGTGTAGACAAGAGCATCACGGACAGTCAACTGGCGATAAATTCCGCTCTGGATCACTGTGAGAACCTTCTTGGCATCGGCCTTCAATCATGACAATCATCAAGTCAAACAACAGAATATACCTTGATAGCGAGCCATTCAGCCATCTTGGGAGGGGCAAGTTCCTTGGAGAAAACTCCCTTGAGAAGAGCAGATCTTAAAAAAAAGAATCAGCGATTGCAATAAACGACATTGAAAACCTGCGAGGCCATTGAGCAGCCTGATGACGGTAGAGAGCTCCACTGAGATTGGCAATCTTCTCCAAGAATCCAAGACTGCGGGCTGACATCCTTACGCAGGAAAAGTAAATTACCACAATAAAGTACCGAAACGAGCAATTAAAACAAATGAAACGAACGAAAATCGTCTGGCGAAACTTTTAATTGAAAAGTCGAAATCAGGGACATCCTACCGTAACTTTTTACTATCGTCTTAAGACAAATAGTTTTTAAAATAATTAACCGCACTTTTCATTATTATTTTTTAATTAACTTTTTTTTTATTAAATTAATAGTTTTCAATTAATTGAAAATAAATATACGTATTTGAATGATGGCAGTGAATAAAAAAAGAAATATAAGAATTTTAAGTAAGTGCAATATTTTATCATTGGCTCGTGGGCTATTATTGTATTCCCTCATTTGAATATTTATTTCTAGTATCGACCATATCCTCTGTTTTCAAATTCAATTGTCTCTTCCTCTCCACTCTTCACGTTCCTCTCTCTCTTTCCATTTTCCATCTCTCCGTTCGTCTCAAGTGGTCACTCCATCCTTCTCTCCTCTCAATCAATCATCATCATCATCGCTCCTGGTGAGATACCGTACCCCTTCTCCTCTACAGTAACAGCCATCTACCGTAATCATCTACAATTGATTTCAGCTGTTCTCATCGCATTTTCAATCGGCATACCTTTCATTTTCTTCTGTGGGAAGGTACTCCTCATCACTTGGGATTGATCTCATCTACCGTATTCCAGAATGACAGAGATCGTGTGAAGAGAAAGAATGATCTGAAAATCAGTCTGAGAGAGGAACAACAGACATTGGAGAATAAGGCAAAAGATCGATCACAGAAGGATGGGTAATGGGTGATGGATGGAATATCCATTGATATTTGGTAGATCGAAGTCACAGGCTGGAACTCCTCCCAAGTAAGAGGAATGAAGGGAGAGAATGAAGATTATGTATATTATAGGACTGGAGGAAATACTTGGGCTAATTCATTGATGAAATCGAAGAATTCAATGAGAAAGGAGAGATCCAAGAGGTTGAACGAATCTTATTAATATATTTCCATTCAATGTCCATTACAGTATCTTCGATGATAGTCCGAAAGTGGAGAAAAGTGTTGAAGTGAAAGAAAAAGATCAGACTCAGAAGAGAAAGAATAAGAAGAAATCGAATTCAGTCAGTGGATCGGTGGGTTGAACATTGGGACACAATAATAAACAGCTATTTGTGTTGTAGAAACGAGATATCGGTAGTGAGAGAAAGACAGAAGATAGTAAGAAGGAAGGGAAGAGTAAGAGAGAAGAAGGAAATAAGGTAAGAGAAGAGATGGAGATGGAAATGAGATTGAGAATATTGAAGAGCAAGAGGGAGGACGGAAGGAAGAAACTAGTGGAGAAGAGTGAGAGAGTGGAGAAGAGTAAGGAAGAGAAGAGTAAGAAGGAGATTGAGAAGAATAAGAAGAAGGGAGAAAAGAAGAATGAGGAAGGAGTAAATAGTAATAGAGTGAGTTGTATTCATTCCAATGGATAGATATTGTGATTTGAGAGACAGAGTCTTCCATTCCAGTCATCCGAACAGGAAAAGAGTGGGAAATCGAAGAAAAGTGGAGAGAAGAAGACTTCATCAGTCAAGACGAAGAATTTACCTAGAAAGGGAAAGACTAAGGATGTTGTGAGTTTATTGGTGAAGGTAAAAGGAATGAGAGAAGTCATTTGAGTTCACTGATGAAACGAAAAAAACGACTGAAGGCAAGAAATCAGATAAGGAGAAGAAATCAGAGAATGAAAAGAAGTCGAATCGAGTCAAGAAATCGATCAAGGAAAAGGAGAAATCTCAAGAGGACAAAAAGTCTGATCGTGTAAAGAAATCAAGCAAAGAGAAGAAATTAACTAAAACGAAGGAATCTGAGAGAGAAAAGACAAAGGAATCAACCAAATCGAAGAAGGATGACAAGAAAAAGAAGAAATCAGTGAGGATTCAGTCACAATTTCATGTGATGATACAATAATTGTAGAATGGAACCTCTGGAAGCACCCGTGAACCATCGAAGAAATCATTCCTCGATTGAAGAATCTCCACCATATTATTGAGTGTTTAGAGATCAATGGGATAAAGCGTCTAGTTACCATCAAATATTATTGTGAAAATGTGTCCTTCTATCCACTTCTTATTCAATGGATCGAGATGATCCTTACAGTTCCGATTGGATCGTTGAAATAGTCGAGGAAATTGAGAATTATTTTTAAAAATCATTTGATATCGTATTGAGAAAATACATTTGAAAACTAATTGTATTGCTATGCAATATTATTTGCATTGAAATATTATTTGCCTTTCTTTGTTTGGAAGGATACCAAGAAGTGAACCTCGTTATCGTCCTTGACTCTCCATCCAATTCTCCCTATTTCCTCCCTCTTATCACTCTTGAACACGTTGCTTTCCCATGAGGACTCTTCTCTATTCTCTTCCATTTTTCTTCTTAGCGAGTGGGTTATTATTCATATGTGCCATTGATGGATATTCCCTCCAGTATCGACTGTTTCTTCTCTCAAATGGGAAGGTCTCATCATTCGTGCCTCCTCTACCGATTGTTCAGTCTGTCAATTGGCACACGCTGGATTCTCTCAACAAATCCCTGATACAGTAATCATTCCTTTCTCACTCTAGCTATTCATTCTCCCTAGTTGTTCTCCGGTCTCTCTACAAAGTGTTCTCTTCTTCCTTCTCAACTCAGATCTATTTGTGAGACTGGTCTCTCAAAGGTTATCAACTACTTGAAGGAGGGACTCCAGTCAAGGGTAGGTCTATTATTTCCTTTCCCTATTCATCATAATATCGTATAATATACAGTATCGTCCATAAGTCATGGGTCACTTTTTCATTCTTTCATAACTTTTGACTCGTATGAGATTTCTTGCTCATACTTGGTCATGTCACAGCACACCCTCCGAGTGTTAGTGATATGCCATTGGGATATCACAGAACTCCCTGGTTATTGCGTAGTGATGACGCAATCAAACAATACTTTTTCAAACAATCAAAATTCTTACTTGGATTTTTCCTCAGCCTTCCTACTAGGCGTGATAATAGAAGGCCTCAATACCTTTTCGATGAAAATATGCACTCATGGGAGGATTACGTACAGTAGCTTTAGACTGTCTCAAATTAGGGTTCCGAAAAAAATGGGCTTTGGTTCATAGACAGGCTAGAGACTCGTTTAAAAGCTCAAAATGATCCTTATCACAATTCCTGACGATCCCCAAAGTTTGGTAACGATAGCTCTTAATTTGACCGCAGGGCACAAAAAAGACGATTTTTTCACTTTAAAACAACCCTATTTTGGATGTTTACAGTTCTGAGGGTGATTTTCGTTAAAAGGTCATTCCAAGTCACGATGGTAGCACATCCATGGAATATACGATTCCCAACTTTTTAGAGCATTTGGATACCTTGGGTACCGCCCGCGGCAACCTAAAATCTGAGGTCAATCGATTTTCAACCGAAAAAATTACCATGATACCCCCATCATTAGTCGAAAAAAATTGTCTCTCAGAACTTGCTGACTAAATTTTTTTCTGGAATCTCTTTGTGTGCTGAATCCGAATTTCGATATGAGAGCCCATGATATGATTAATGAAAAAAGTTAACATTCATTATGTCGAAAAAGGTGGGAATCGTATATTCCATGGATTTGCTACCATTGTGTCTTGGAATGACCTTTGAACGAAAATCACCCTCAGAACTGTAAACATCCAAAATAGGGTTATGTGTAAAGTGAAAAATTCGTCTTTTTCGTGCCCTGAGGTCAAATTAAGAGCTATCGTTACCAAACTTTGGGGATCATCAGGAATTGTGATGAGGATGATTTTTAGCTTTTAAACGAGTCTCTAGCATGTCTATGAACCGAAACCCATTTTTTCGGAACCCTAATTTGAGACAGTCTAAAGCCACTGTACGTCATCCTCCCATGAGTGCATATTTTCATCGAAAAGGTATTGAATCCTTCTATTATCACGCCTAGTAGGAGGCTGAGGAAAAATCCTTGTGAGAATTTTCATTGTTTGAAAAAGTATTGCTTAATTGCTTCATCACTACGCAACAACCAGGGCGTTCTGTGATATCCCAATCTCATAACCCTAACACTCGGTGGGTGTGCTGTGTCATGACCAAGTATGATCAAGAAAGCTCATACGAGTCAAAAGTTATGAAAGAAAGAAAAAGTGACCCATGACTTACGGACGATACTGTAGATCCCCGATTGTGCTCTTCTCTGTGCCAATCCATCTCCTATCAATGCACATCATTTCTGCTCTCTCCTTCATCCCGCCTTTAATAGTTTGGTAGGACATAACCGTAATCATCAGTTACCGTATCTCCTCAGGACGATCTTTTCTCCGATCTCTCATCGACTCTCATTCCTACTATATGCTTTTCTCACACTGATCAACCTGATTGCGTCAAGAAGATAGGTACTATATAAGTGAATAAATTATCGATTAATCAATCATTGCAGATGGTCTTCTCAAAATCGCGAAGAACCCAGTTACAAACGCCTTCAAGAGAGTTGGTCTCATTCTACAATGCGACCAATTCAGTCAGTATGAATATTATTATATATTAAAAGGAGTGATCACAACCATTCCCACATCAGAATCGACTGGAGATGGGGGTAAATTGGGATTAGATTGGACTCCTCTTCATCTTCTCTGTACTGGCTGTCAAACCACTCTCAAGTTAGTTCATATCCAACCATATTTTTGTCAGACCTATCTATTCCTTATTCCCTGATATATATATATATACATATACAGGGGAATCTCTCTGACTTTCGATGGTGAGGGTACTTCTCATCTCATCGATGCTCTTCACAAAACATTCGAATCAGCATGTCAAATGATCAAAGAGGATGATCCATCTCTCCTAGACGGAGCTCCCCCAGTCAGTCATAAACTTCAATATCTACAGTAATCCCTAACTTAAGTGTCTCGAAGCAGCAACTATTCTAGTGAATAACCTGCGAGAAGATGAGAAAGCGAATGACTATCTGTGCCAGGTAACAATATTTATCACAGTGTACAATAAACAATACTTACTTATTATGACTCAATGTATAGCAAATTATTGCAGATTGCATACGAATGCCCGCCAATGAGAGCGAAAAAGGACGAACTATAAACGAACTAGAAATCATATCGATGAATAAAACATATCTTATTCAATTGGAGGTTTCCGGAATTTCCTTCTTCGTGAACTGGAATGGCAGAAATAGATGGATCCATGGCTACAGTACTCACCCATCCATTATGGATTTGTAGAATATTCCACGAGGAACTGACTGGGATAAATTTAATCCACACTAGGAGTTTCTCTCCTTTGTTCTTTGCTTCCACTAGATCATTCTTCTCTAATAAAACTTCTTCCATTAGTTTTGCGAACTGAAAGATGGTTTTGTAGATATTATTTTTAAAGAATCCTTATTTGGATTAGTACGATTATATTCTTACAGTGCGAGGTACATCGCTATCTGGTTATCACAACTTTTCAGAGTTTTCTAAGATGTTAATCTTATCTTGTGTAGTTCTCGCCAACTCAGGTTTAGCACAATATTCGACCGATGTCATATCTACCTAACCTTCTCTCTAGCGACAGTAATTCTTCCATAATCGCAAATTAATTTCATTGTTCCTTCAGTCTCTTCCTCTAGCAAATCGTCGTCAATTCCAACAGACGCCAGCAACTGAGAAAGAACATATTATTCATTCCATCTCACCTTTCAACCTATTTATTGCCCCCCCTCCCCTTCGTAATAAATACATTCCCATTATGCACTAGTGATGAGTAATATAAATAAGTCTCACTCTGATCCATGAATTGTTTCTCTCTTCGATCTTCTCGAATTGGATATCTCTTTTTGGTGTGAGTAGAATTTCCTTGATATCTTGATACTTCTCATTCTCAATAGGGATTACTTATTTGTTATTTAAATTTATTGAAAAATTGGAAAATAATAATGTGGTATTGGATGGATTACACTTACAGTTATGGTATCTGTCCTCTCTCTGAACTTGACGACTCTTCCAATAGTGAGTTGATCATACACCGACTTGTGCATCCTCTTCGAATCAGTAGTAACAATTCCACCATAACTCGGAGAGTGTAGTACCACTTCCCTCTTGTCTCCTCTCTCCAATCTCTCTCAAATCGATATCATGGAAGATTCAAGTGATTGAAAGACTAACCCGAAGTGTTGATGAGAGCGATAACCATTCCATGATGGTATCTGTCTTCCTCTGGTCGATCAGAATGAAGTACCTACAGTACAATCATATATGACTCAACGGACCGAGAAGGACTCACGGCACTCAACGAGTTGTCCACCACTTCAATCCTTCTCGAGAACAACTTCCAAGGCTGGAAAAATATGCTTAATAAAAGATATGGCATGGATAAGAATCAAAGCTCACCGTTTGTGTTAGTAGAATCGTTTTAGAAGGGTCGATTAGAGGTTTTCCGACTGTTTTGAGTTTATAGATTGGCTCGTTCTCACCCCTATCGTTACCTCAACATTAATCAATTGACAAGAATCGGGAGATAAGTGACTCACGATATTCGAACCAGGCTTCGTAAAGAATATCATCCTTCAATCCATACATCACGGTTATTTCAGAATATGCAAACTAGAAAGAGTTTAATTATAATCAGAGTTCTGAGAGCTTCAATGAAAGGCCAGCTACATAACAAATATGAAGTACTGACTCCGAAATGGGGCGACCATACTTTGCCGAGTGGAGGAGGAATGAATAGGTCGCGCATTGAACAGTGGCCGGGGATGATTGTAACATATGAGAAGATCTAGGAAGGTAGAGACATTGACATGATTAAATAGAGGAATGAATGGGAATATGACAAATTAAGAATACAAAAAGGACAGAACCAACCTGGACTTTCTCTTTGTTGAGCACTCGACTGCTCAATGGAATTTTCTTCGTTTTAGTGATGGTACCATCGAACTCCTGTAACACCCAATCACCGAGAACGACTGAAGGGGCATTCTCAGCATTAACAGTGTTAACCACGCCTTTGCTAGCGACTTTGAAGGTAGGTGCGTCGAAATCCGAACTTTTCTCTACTACAACACCGAGAGCAACCGAGCTCCTGTCATTCAAACTGGAAAGCGAACAATGAATCACGATAAATTGCACACGGAAGTCGGACGAGTCCCCGGATAAATAACTCGAAATTGATCACGAATAAATTATTCGGAATAATAATAACTAGCGTCTGATTTGAATTGAGGTATGATTGTTCCATGGGCCATGGTCAGTCAGACTCGTGACACATTATTTTTTATAGATAGATGAACAGTTTATTCGCAGATGTTATTCGTTTAAACTATATTAAATACTTTAGGTGTGATTTCGACAAATAGTTCAATCATAGGAGTAGTCTTCTATCGGTCGAAGGGAAATACATGCTTGCTTCCAGGTCAGCCTCTTTTATCTTGATGAGATACAGCACATATCGAATCGTCTGAAAGAATGAAAAATTGTGGAAAATAGCCTGAACTCACTTGGAAATCAATGGCTACCATCCAGAAATCGAAAATTAGTTTGACTAGGAAGAGAATAATCTTCGAGATGAAGACATATTCGAGTCGTCTCGTCTCCCACTCATACAGATTCACGATGAATACACACCAACCCTGAGAAGTATTTATTATCGATTGATAGAATGGGTAGATCACCGAATAGAGAGCAGAGATAATCATTATGTAGAGCAATCCAATAGGAGTCAATCGACGAGAGAACCATTTGTATCGATCGGGAATAACTTCTGGAATGGATTAGAATAGACTTCAATATTCCCGCTCCTCCCACCTTCCACACTTGCCAATGAGATGAGAGAGACTAGATTACTAATCAATAGAAGGAGAAGGGATACTGTAAGCATGTTCCCGCCAAGAAGATCAGCGAATCTCCTGCCGATTACGGTAATCAATCTATATCTCATTGACTCACCTCAATGGCCAGAAGTACCCATCAGTCGCGTATTCGTTTCTAGTCATGAAGTGGAATACATCCTCACGACCAATCACCTCAAATCGATTGATTACTGTAAACAAGAAGGAAGATACTCCACCTCCTCCATCATAAGGACAGCCTCGTAGCATGCCAACAACTTGACAATGACAAATACGATCTGCCAATTTAGATTAATTCGACTACCGTACTCACAGTGTGAAATTACTACGGTAGTCATACCTGTCCAGCACTGACGGCGAGGCCGTGTTTGCACGGTGCCTGACAACCCAAAACTGTCAGGCACCGTCCACCAAGAGGGGGGGGGGGAGGGGTTCATGGTCCAAATCGGAAATAGCAATCATCATGGATCGACCAAATACCGTATCCCAAAGTGTTCTACAGTAATTCCACATTCTACTGTACCGAAAATACCGTAATCCGACAATCGCAAACTGACTTTTTCCAAAATTCTTTTTTTTTTTTAAATCAGATAACTCAGTTTGTTTTGGTCCGAGAACCTCATCCATACTTGAACGTGAAAGAGCTGAATCTGCTCTACAATTCGTATGACAAGAACTAAGAGGTCCGACGCACGGTAAATTTACTGCGATTTTTTTAACGTCCGAGTTGATCGGTTTTCCATACATTTCGGACGTTAAAAATCACAGTAAATTTACCGTACGTCGGACCTCTTAGCTCTTGTCATACGAATTGTAGAGCAGATTCAGCTCTTTCACATAAAAGTATAGATGAGGTTCTCGGACCAAAACAAACTGAGTTATCGGATTTTTTTTAAAAAGTCAGTTCGCGATAGCCGAATTACGGTATTTTCGGTTACGGTAGAATGTGGAATTACTGTAGTACACTTTGGGATACGGTATTTGGTCGATCCATGAGGATTGCTATTTCCGATTCGGACCATGAACCCCCCATCATTGTTGCACGGTGCCTGACAGTTTTGGGTTGTCAGGCACCGTGCAAACACGGCACTCGCCGGCGGTGTGGACACCTATGACTGTAGTCCTCTCACGTGATTCTACCGTACTCTAGTCGAAAGTAGCCCGAAGAGACAACGAAAGTATTTCTTGACATTTTGAGAAGGAGGAATCTCTCCTTCTCTCCAATTCAATGAATCCTCCAGATATTTGCGAAGAGTCATCTGAATGACAGTAGGAAGAAAGGGTAGATCAAGTGAGACCATAGATATGTACTGACTGGCAACAGATTGACACTCATCCAATGTAAGACAGAGATACTTTATCTTAGACAATCTCCAATTACTCTATGGTACAGAATGATTAGCAATTAACAAGCATAACAAATGGATCGAATGACGATGGGAGTTCTCATGCCAATAACTTCTCTGAATATACATCGAAGATGGGCTGATTCTGGAATGGATGAGAGATGGAGAGAGGCAATGAGGAATGTTCACTCCACCTCCATTAGATATGGGAGGTGACCAGATCAAGATATTGCGAGACAACTCCAATTGGGGAAATACACACCTCATGAGTATCTTCGAATAGAGCAATGAGAGAGGAAGGAGTCTTGAATTCAGTCAATGACATTGATCCATCCATCACCGAATCATCACGGGCAATCTTCAATCAATTCAATCAACTACCGTATCCCCCTCTCTACAGTACCTCTCTGGGTGCATTAACACTATCAGGACTAAATAGAGGATTGGCGAAGAGCTGCAATCAATCGATAATCCATCTCCTCACTATTGGTCTCACCCCGATTCTTCCCTTCCTCTTATCCATCAAAATTCTTCTGATATTATCCATCGATCTGAGTGTCAAATAGATACCAATCAGTGCTCCAATCATCACTGTCGTCGACAGAAGACAGAAGGCGTACACTACAAGGAGGAGTACGGTAGGATGAGAGTACTGTACTCACCATGCACCAATCGACTTCCATTGGAGAATTCCGTGTAGCTCTGGTATATGAGTCCTCCGGCTAGTCCACCCGTCCATACAGACTGGAAAGGTCAAAGATCGATCTGGGGGAGAGGGGGGAGGGGGGGGTACCTGAGTGACGAGGAAGGGAGTGATGAGGAGAGAGGACCATCTGAGTAGACCGACCATAGCGAGAAGGAGGGAGAGACCAGAGACCATGAGACACACTAATCCTATCTCATCCAGACACACACGAGTCTGGGAAGGAGGGAGATCGAGGGGGAGGGAGATGAGGGAAGGGCGGGAGTGACCTACCGTGCAATGGAGATCTTCCATCTCCTGAGAGTAGATGGCATAGAGGAGACGAAGCCATCCCCATCCATACACAGAGAAAACGAACCACAAGGGAGAATTCTAGAGGGAGACAGAGATCAAAGATCAATCACCCCCCCCCCCCCCTCAACGAGGATAACTCACGGAAGTGTGGTTGGTATGGGTGGTAGGAGGGAGGGAAGAGAGAGGTTTGTGATGGGAAGAAGAGATGACCGAGGGGGAATCATCCTCCTCTTCCTCCTTCAGAGTTCTTGTCGATAGATTGAGTAGTTGCATCCCTCACAGCACTGGGGAAGAGAAGGAATGGACTCACACCATTCATTGACCATGTAGAGGGAGAGGAAGATAGAGGCATTGATCTACCCCTTCCCCTCCATCCCCCCCCCCCTCCCCCTTCCCTTCTTTATCTATTGTTGACTCTCCTCATTTCACGTACTCTCTAATGGACATATTGATCCGGAAATGGTTTATCGATCACAATGGGAGAAGATGAAAGGGGGATTGTGATTGAGATGAAGTGAATGAATCTCTCCCTTCTGAGAGAGAGAATGAGCACAGAGGAAAGGAACACGTAGAGAGAGCGAGAGAGAGAGAAGGGAATGAGCCTATAGAGAAACCGGAGAGAGAAGAGTATCAGTTGAGAGAAGAACTCGTAATGGGAATAGTGACCTACTATCAATATCAATTAGGGATGGGGTTCATAAAAGGCGGGATTTCGTTGAGATATTCCATAGGGGGAATCTCTCTTGATCTTCCTTCCATGGACTGGGCATGGATCCACTCCATTCACCATCCCATTCATTCCATTATGATTGTCGTTGAGAGATATTGGAGGAAGAGGAGTGATCTGGAACACATATTGAACATATCTATGATAGGAATGAGACAGAACCGACACTTCATCAGGGTTTGCTTCTTTCCCCAATCGACATTCTCATTCATCCCATATCCCTTTTGCAGGCACATTCATGGAAAAGGGGAGAAGAATAAGTATTTATCTGACTTGGATTGATCCATGGGATGAGTCTCCATCACTCTCGAAACAGCAATCACTGCAGCAACAGCAGAGAAAGATACAGGGACACACTCGACGAGGCTCGTCTGCGTCTCGACTGCAAGGAGGAACATAAGGGGGGGGGGGGGGGTACTAGAAAGGGAGGGGGGGGGAGGGAGCTTTGGAAAAAGTATCCTAGTAAGTATCTTGCAGGTTTGCTAGTAGGAATCCAACTGTGATTGTAGTGGGATAATTCCCTCCCCCTCCCTTCCAGACTGTGAAACTACTAGGAATCTATCTGGAGAGAGAGGAGAGATACTGACATGGCAGTGGATCGTAGGAGTAGATCAAACTGCCGATGATCACAAGAGAGAATGAGACCAAGTATAATGGATGGAACTGAATCAGAATTATATCACCACTTCCCATTATCCATTTGAATTGAATTAGTTTGAACAGTTCAATTTTGGTTCTTTCATTTTTTTGTTTCAAAACATTTCTCAATGAATGGGCAAGTAGATATAAGAATGAGGTCTCACAGATTCGTGGAAGAGGAAGATTGAGAAGAGAAGGGAATAGAAATCAGCTGAGAGAGTCACTAGATTGAACATGAGGGCTGATGACTTCTGGAGCATCACGGAGACTAGAGAATAGAAGAGAAACCTGAGAAGAGACAGAGATCAAAGATCAATCTATCAATATTCAATGGAGACTCACATAGAAATAGCGAATAAAGCGAATGATCCTAATACAGTTCCAGTCCATCGAATGGAAGCGAGTTGTTGATGCTCAAGGAGAGCTCTGAATGGGATCCATTCGAGATCAATTCATTATTTCAAGATACTCTTTTTGTCTGATTCAAGATTGTGAAATGGGATACTTTCTTTGGAATGATACTGACAGTTGTATTCCAGAGATGAGAGTTCCGAATACTCCAACCATTCCGAGATATTCCACTCGTGAATACGATTTGACGAGAAATTCCTCAGTGACATTGGAGACAGCATAGAGGAAAGCACCCCCGAGTACAAGGGCATCTCCAACCACTTTATTCTGGCCTGAGATGGAAAAAGAATTAAGAGGGGATGGATAACTAGATATATGTGGAAGGTTTGAGCATTTCGTTGCAATTTCCTCGTAGATATTGGTGGATACTTCAATTAATATTTTGTAAAAGAGTGTGCTGACCTCCTTGAGTTCCCTTTCCATCCAATATATCCGCCCAGATGACACATGCAATGCCAATAAGACAGATACAGACTCCTGAAGGGATCACGATGAGAAGTGGAGGAGGGGAAGGAGGGGGGGGGGGGGGAGGGAAGGAGGGGGGAGGAGTGAAGGAGGAGAGGGAGGGGGGATGGAC
>BTSX01000005.1:24590991-24619952 GCA_036245825.1 Pristionchus entomophagus
GTTAGAATTAATTCAATTTGAAAAATCATTGTCCACACCAACACGGCGTTCTACATGGAGTGAGAGGGAGAAGAGAGAGCCGTTAGGGGAATGGCGAGATAGTACGCGAAAATGAGAGAGCATGAGAGAGGTCTCGACGGGAATTCGTTTTGGCTCATTGCCAACAAAACGCCGTGACCAACTCTTGATGCAGGCACTCCAGTGGAGAAAGCGCGGTTTCCATATCATCGGAGATCACAAGAGATCTACCCCATTATAGAGTAAATCCTCTAGAGGGGACAGAAGAAAGGGGGAAACCATTTGGAACTATGTATACGTATATGTCTGACACTTGGGATCAAAAGACCTAGAAAAATAAATAAATATTTCGAATAGATTTCGAATCTGTCTCCAGGCGTTCGGTCAGGTTTCTGAAGTTCGGTCATCGGTCAGGGCCATCCACAAGATGCGTCCACCACCCCAGAGTGATGGTTCAGAACTTGATCTGTTTCTGAAGCATATCCCAATCCGAACTGGTTCGTGCGCCGAACTCGTTCGAGCGGCCACTCATTCCCCCCTCGCTGTCTCCAGGGGTTCGGTCAGAAACAGATCAAGTTCTGAACCATCACTCTGGGGTGGTGGACAGGGCTTGTGGATGGCCCTGACCGAACGCCTGGAGACAGAGAGTGGGGAATGAGTGGGCGCTCGAACGAGTTCGGCGCTCGAACCAGTTCGGATTGGGATATGCTTCAGAAACAGATCGAGTTCTGCACCATCACTCTGGAGTGGTGGACGGGGCTTGTGAATGGCCCTGACCGAACCCCAGGAGACAGAGAGTGGGGAATGAGTGGGCGCTCGAACGAGTTCGGCGCACGAACCAGTTCGGATTGGGATATGCTTCAGAACTTGATCTGTTTCTGAAGCATATCCCAATCCGAACTGGTTCGTGCGCCGAACTCGTTCGAGCGTCCACTCATTCCCCCCTCTCTGTCTCCAGGCGTTCGGTCAGGACTAACTAACAAGTGCTGGTCATTTTCTCATATTTTTTTGAAAATATTATAGAATAGGCAATGCCATTGGGTATGCTGAAGATTCAATGAAAGAATAACTAACGAAGTGTACAATATCAATCGAATATTGGGACAGTGATTTTCTTCTCTCTCATCCTGGGTGTCCCATTTGGATGAGAGAGACCATCCCATTTGATTCCCATTTTCCCTCCAATGGAAACTTCGACACTTTTCTCTGTACAGATCAACTTTATCACTCCAGTAAAATAAAGGGTAACTAACTACATCAGTTGATCATT
Source organism: Pristionchus entomophagus (assembly GCA_036245825.1). Lineage (NCBI taxonomy): Eukaryota > Metazoa > Nematoda > Chromadorea > Rhabditida > Neodiplogasteridae > Pristionchus > Pristionchus entomophagus. The sequence continues at coordinate 24,592,280 of BTSX01000005.1, forward strand.
GTGGTTTACAACACAAAAGGAGGGTAATGTGTTCTCAATACTCATCATTATGAAGCCAATAGAATGGAGGAGGAGAGAACTAAAGCGATAAGCTGGTATGAGAAGGATGAGATTGAGAGGAATTGAGAATCATCGATAAAAAGTGACCGTCCTCAGAATACAGTATGACTACCGGATTCCAATCGATCACTCACCTTCTTAATAAAGACCGAGATGAAATCATCGAATGTACTTTCTGCGACCAAAAAGAGTGAGAGAGAGAGAGAGATACAACAGTGCCTATGAAAAGGGCTCACTTAGCTAGGGTAATATCCCAATTACTTACAAATGAACAACTATTAGATAACTGGTCGAAAAATCGCACATCCAACGGGGAGAGAGAGAGAGGTGATACTGAGAGAAGGAGGAACAAAGACTTCTAGAGTGGAAAGTGCAATGGGAAGACGAGATAACAAGAGAGAGAGAGAAAGAGGTTCCAGGGAAGGAAGGGGAGAAACAGAAACAATAATAACATTAGAGTCAACGAGAAAGGTAGACATGAACATGCAATGCAAGGGAGTAAGGAAGGCGATCGATCAATCGATTGACCTACCCTATGACTTCCATCCTCTTACATAATGGCGCATCTCTCATTGGGGTCGACACTGTCTCCATTGAGAGAGGCCTCGTCGATGACAGTAGTCATGGATGCCATCATATCGTCTTCCTTGTTCGACAGAATCACCTGCAATACTCCATCTCAATCCATTCCAATTCCTTCTTCCACAATAACCATGCAAGTGTTACACACCATGGGGTGTTTTCCTCCAGGCCAATTGTGATTCTTCATCACATACGATGAGGGAGGAGAATTCTTGGCTCCCGAATCCTTGCTGTAGACGGTGATCACTGAATTGGCAGGGAAGACAGTCTTCGTGTGGAAACGGAACATCGTCTGCAACCAAATCATTTTTTTAAACGAACTCTGGGATAATTGGGGAAATAAATACTCACCTCCTTTCCATCATTGATTGACTTGAGATTCCATCCAGCCACTTTGATATCCTCATCTCCCTCATTCTCCAGTCTGATATACTCTCCACTCTCAGCTGCCTCCACGATCTTGACAGGAGTCTTGTGAGAACTCTCGATCTGCAATCACTCCATTACAGTACTCCCATCATCAGTCTACAATACTCCCTTCCCTTCCCTCCCCCTCACCTTAGCCTTGTAGTGTGAGTATCTGACTCCTCTAGAGGCGGAAGTGGCTCCTCCTCCCTCTCCATCACTCAATCTTCTTCTCTTGATTCCCGATCTGGACGATGATTCCTCACTTCTCATCACAGTCGTCTTAGTCACTTGAGGGGACGATCGTTGAGAGAGATTCAGACGAGATTCCTTCAATCAATCACCATTTAAGGGTACAACCATACCACTGCTTCGGCGGAGATACTAATTATTTAAAAAGTCATAACAATATATCAAACCTCGCTCATGAGAAGAGACTCGTAGTCACGAAGCTCAGAGTCGAGCAGAACCTGGAATGAGACGGTCACAATCCATCTCACCATCCCTCCCTCCCTTCCTCACCTTGGCATCAGCCAATTCATTGCACTCGGCCATGAGACGGGCGATCTCATCATTGAGATCCTTCACTCTTCTCTGATACATCTCCAACTGACGATCCTGCCAAATTCACTATTGCAATCACTGTCCACAACAATTAATGGAATCTCCTCACCTTATCATCAATGAGTGATCTTCTAAGTGACTGTTCATCACTCAGTCTCTTGTCCATCTCTGCCAATTTCTTCTCCAAGGCAGTGATAGTATTAGAGTACGATCTAAATTAGACACGCTTCATTCTCTCTTTCATAACTCATTTGGATGCTCCACTCACCCTGACTCTGACTCCACTTCTCTCACTCTAATTCTCATTTCCTTCTCACGTTCAGTCGCTTCATTCAGCAGATTGTTCACGTGATCAAGCTGGAATGAACCCATTCAGTCTCAATTCAGATCAAAGTATCTTTCTCACCTGATGTCTGAGGTCATTCACCGTCTTCTCCTTGTTACGAGTGATGTTATCGATCGTCTTTTTTCTGCAATCACATAATTATATCACGAACAATCTGGGTCAATATGGTCGAAAAAATCTCGGGAAGTATTTTTTTTAAAGCTAAGCCCCATTCCTTCTATTGCATTGAGTATATTTAAACATGCATCTTCATCAGTCCTCTCTCCCCCCCCCCCTCACCTGGTCTCCTCCAGCATGGCAGCCAACTTCTCCTCGTATTCATTCTCAATTCTACGAGAGACAGTAGTCATCTCGACCTGTCTCTTCTTCGTCTCCTCTTCCAGTTGCTGAAGATATCATACCCATCACATCCCCCTCTCTCTCTCTCTCCCTCACTCACAGTTCTGAGATTCCTCGTCTGGAAGCGAAGATCCTCGAGAGCAGCATCCAGTTTGGACTGGAACGAGATTCCTATCACTCCATCCCTCTCCCCCTCCCCCCCCCCCTCCACCATCCCCTCTCTCTTCACCTGTAGTCCTGCACGGAGAAGAGACTCGTCCTCCAGATTCTTCTTCAGCGACTCCACTTGTCCATTCAGCTTTCTGATCTCAATCTCGAGCTCCTAAAAGAAATCAATTGAAATAAAAATGTATGAATATACGAGTTTCTCGATGAAATGGGAAAATACTGATATTGTGAAATGGGGTGCTCACAGCATTTCTCTTGGTGAGATAGTCGTTCTCCTTTCTCAGCTTGTTCTTCTCAGCAATCGAATCATCCAGAGCAGACTGAAATGCATAGATAGGCCCTTGTCCCCCTACCACTCGCTCCCCCCCTCTCATACCTGTGCCTTTCTCTCATTGTTGAGTGCACTCTTGAGATCGTGCTCAAATCGATCAGACTTCTTCTTGATCTCGGCATAATCAGCGATTGCCTGACATTCTCTCATTGATTCCCCTCCATCAATAAACATGACATACATACCGTATCCCTCTCCACTTGCAACTTGGCGATCTCTCCAGTACGCATCTCAAGAGCGTCACGGAGACGGGCCTGGAAGAGGGAGAAATTCCATCATCATTTCTCCCCCCCCCTCCCTCCTTTGACTCACCAATTCGACTTCATATCTATCCTGGAGACTGTTCTTCTCCTTCTTCTGGATGACTTCCGTGTCTCGGATAGACACAGTCAGTCTGTCATTCTCACTCTCCAGTTGACGAACTCGCTGCAACATCCAACCATCTCCCTCACTCTCACCCTCCCCTCAAACCTCGATATACTCAGCAAGTCTGGTGTTCAATCCCTGGAGTCGATCCTTCTCGTGTGTTCTCTGTTCGAACATCGAGTTGCTGTTACTGAAATCCATTCCATTTCCCTCCCATTATCTTTCTCAGTTACTTCAATATCTCGAGTTGGAATGAGTCAGTCAGGGTGACCTCCTTCTAAGGAGTAAACCCCCTCTCAAAGTGCCCTCTTCCCTCTTTCCGGCACACGCAGAGTCAATTGATAGAGAGAGAGAGAAGGCGAATCGAGAGACGGAGATAGCGAGAGTAACTTTGATTCAAACTGTTTACTATTCCTCTCTTATTCTCCTACCCTTTCACCTCCTCCATCCTCTAATCCTTCCTTTGTAATCCATGACACAACATTATTTCGCCATCGATTTATAGTTGGATGAGCAAGATACGCCACCTTTCCCTCTCCTGATGAAATGACTCTTCTAGCACATTCAGAGAAGAAAAGAGGAGAAGCAGAGAGAAGAAGATGAAAAAACGGGAAGAGAGAAATAGCGAGGGATAGAATGAGAAACACACAGGTGACTCAGATAACTATTCTTCCCACTATCTATTCAAACCCCTCGAAAACATCCATGCAATGAGAAGAACGCCAATATGTGGTCATTAAAACGCCCCACTTCTACGGCTAAGGAAAATCTCTTCAAAACATCTGGATGGAGATCCATAAGCTTCGCCAAATGAGAGGATAGGAGGGGAAATCCCATAAAACGGTGCGAGATAGAGAGAGAAAGGGGAGAGGTTGGACGGAATCGCGACGAGAATATGTACATGAATAGATAGAAGAGGTGGAGATGAAGAGTGACAAGAAAATGATAGAGAAGAGAAGGCAGAGAAGAACGGGACAGAACAGCAAGCCTACTCTCTACCCCCCCCCCCCCCCCACCCCATTCCTCCCCGTCTCCCCCTCTGCAGCCTATCGACTACCCCCCCCCCCCCCCCCCACCTCCCCTGCTATCTCCCAGACGACCAAGTTTACTACTACTGAGCCATCCTTGTTTACTTCGACTATGACACCCGTTTAGGTCACCGCGGGAGCCTTCCTACGAGCCTAGGAGAAGAGGAGAATGAGGAATCGTACGTGGAATCGTTGAGACCGCTCTCATCGGCATGGGAGGCATTGATGCTGCGAGCTGTGGTTCTGCGTTTGGAGACTGATGACATGTCTATCACCTGCAAGGGGGGACTTTCAGTCTAGAGATTCAAGACGGGAAAAAACACACGGCCAACACCACCAAATATCGATTTCAGAGAATGTAAACAATAGGTCTAGGAGAGAGGTGACGACGACAAGTAACCAAGGTGATTGGCATACCAAATCAATATACCGTTTCGAAAATATTTCGTCATGAGTGAGAGCGATAGGGAAAAAAGAAGAAGTGGGAGATGGGGGTTGAAACGAAAAGAAGGCGTGTGTTGTGTACAAGTAACAGGAGGGAGCAGTGAAGGGGCGGAGAGTCAGAGATGGCAGAGGAAAGGGGCGGAAGAATTGCAAGAAGAGGATGGAATGTGGAGAGACGAGAGGAGAACAAATCGGGAGATGCGAGTAGCAATGTACTGTTGCTCGTTCATCCGTGTAGCCACAAACGGAACACGACAAGGTCAAAAGTAGAATGAGCGGAAACAACTAACATCTTGAGATCTGACGTGAATGAGTGAATTATGACCGTGTTAGAGAGAGAGAGAATTGGCGCCATTTCGAGGGTACAAGAGAAGGCCCGTCAACACATTCTCTTGAAGAGTTGAAGAGATAAGAATTTGAAAGGAAACTCGAGACGCTAAAGAGACGCTTGCAAGTGATGGACTCGGAGTGTGACGTCCTTCCGATTCCTGACACATGCAAGACAAAAGTTGATTCGTGCGAGTACAAAGTAAGAACAGAATCGACAACAACTTCCATACGCAACAAAAAAACAACATCGAAAGGTGTTTCGCAAGAAACCCAATCGAGATGCATTTTATGTGTGGATGCGGGCGCTATTTATTACATCGTTCGCGTGAAAAATAGAACATCAGAGAAGTGGAATTAAACTTATTTAATTCAAAAAGAAACAAAATAACTTTGACGCGCGCGCCATTTGGTGTACTGTAAGTACACAGTACACTAAATCCGGAAGTAGCGTTTTAGCAGTTGTTACGGCTCTATTCAAAATGATCTTTTTATCGATTTTTAATCGTACATATACTCCGATATACGTTGTTAATTCTGTTTGATTACGTCCATGCGTTCTAACCTATTTGTTTGGCGTTCTATTCTTCGTATCTATAGCCATCGCAAGTGTGATATTGACGTGATAAGATTTTGCTAATAAAATAAACCGTTTTAGCGTTGAAAATGACGGAACACGAGGTAGAGGAGGTCGAGGAGGAGAAGAAGGTCGACAAGTACAACCTCGGAGCTGCCGATCTCGATAAGGTGAGCAGTCTTTCCACTATTATTCGAATTTTAGCTGTGGATGAGGGATTTTCGTGAATAGTTCAAATCATTCTTAAACAAGATTCTTTAATTATTTTTGATAGTGCTATGTTTCCCTACTCCCTACATCAACGTTCATATATACGGATATTTATAAGGCATCAGAAATCTAATTGCTTTTGAAATCTTTTCTACATTTCCCGTTCTGGAAAAGACCATGATATTACGCTATGCGATCTCGAATCTTTGAATCTTAGGTAGTCATATTAATCGAGATCAAAAAATTCACAACAATGTTAACACTGTAGAGGGATGTCGATTGACTAAAAGAGTTTTCTTGGTTTTGACGATTTCATGATCACGACATTTGTGAGCAGCTTGTTTTTAAGGTAAAGCCCTCAAACACATCATTCTTTTATTTATGTTGACAATTGTGCATAGGTGACGACATTCGACGATGGTGAAGATGGGGGAATCCGTGGAATGGGCGCTAATCTCAATCTGGAAGAAGCAGCCCCCAAACAGAAGATCGTCACTGTCAAACCTGAAGATCTCAAGATGATCATGGACGAGTTGGAATTGCCCAAGGTTTATATCAATTTCAATATTCTTGGTTGATTGCTCGGCTATTACGTGATTAGTGCATTTCTCGTATCCAATTTCTAGTAACTTGATCGAATTAGTCTAGATCGCTAATTGTGATTAGCAGTCTCTCTTTCGTATCAAGTCCATGATGGAATTGCAGGTTCGAGTCGAGGCAGCTCTCATCAGAAACGACGGCGATGTTAAGGCTACCATGCGCAGTCTCATGGGATTCTGAATAATCCACCATTGATGGGCTTTGATCTCTATCGTTTCGTGAGTCTTCGTTGTCTGTTGCTAATCATAAACATTGATTTTTGATATATTTGTGTTTTATTTCTGACATATACAAAACGAATTAGCGAGAGATGGGTGATCGGGTCATAGAGAAACGGCGGAACTCGAAGTTGTCAGTTGGTGAGGGAACTTGTAGAGTTCTCAAGAAGGCTTCTTGCACCTGCCAGATTAAGTTGATTGGGATTCAAATGGTTCCTTATTACGGTATTGTCATTGGATAGCGGATCATCAGATGCAAATTCACTCTCTTGTCTGGCCAAGTCCAAATGACGAAGATAGGGATGGTCATTTAGAGTATCCGTAGAGTGATTATGGAACCACTCACCGGAAATTATGGTATAGCTGATGGAGGATATTGCCCGTTACTATTTCACTGACATGTCCATCAATCATCTTGAGAATGAGAAACATATCAGGGTTGAGATATATTTTAACGAAATCGTCAAATCCTGCCTTCTCTTCTAGACTAACATTAATAAATCTGTACATAGTAGAAGTATTAGGAATATCAGGTATACGGTACCTCTTGACGAATCGTTGACGTCTGGATGGCATCTTCATTGTGATGAAGTGGGTGAGGGAATCGATGAGAGTGAGAAGACCTGAGATACTGTAGATGAGAAGTGTATTGAATGGAATGACTGACCGACGAGGATGATCCACCAGTAGAGAAAGAGGAATACCTTCTCATTGAACATATTCACTATCAAGACACATTGGATCGAATATCTGAGATACTAGTTGCATACATATTATAGTACTCTTCTCTCACCTCTGCACATTTCCCATAACTCGCACTTCGAAATCACACATTGCAATACGAGGAAAGTTCCCTACGATTATGGTTGGAATATCTAGATAATATTTATTGATCTACCCGAATCTTCCCAATTGTGTCCATGGACGAGATCACTAAGGACAGATGCACCTAAAATACCTAATATACAAGGTACGGTAGAGAGAGAAGGATAATCCGTTTAGTAAGAAAATCTGAAATACAAAAAAAAACTCCGCCGAATACCCCAGAAAATGTCTGGCTGCTTGAGGAACTTGTTGAGGGTTATGAATTGGATAAGAGTATTGATGCAGTAGATCAGTTTAGCCACGAGGTACACGCTTAAGACGACGGATCGGTACTATGATAGCATTTTGGACCCTGCCCGGAAGCGGTGCGCTAGCAATGAGAACCACAAGCCCATACTTGGGTGCAAGGAGGGTCTTGGCCCCATATTTGGCAAACCGTCACTTATTAGTGATTGCCGCCTTTGCGCAGGGTGAAACATGATTTTGACGGGAAAATGGTCAAAAAATAATATTTTCTCAACCGATCAAGATCGATCTTATTATTCTTTTGCATTATTATGGGGATGTCCTGAGGCTCTGAAATAATCGTTCTGATAGATTTCTGATCGTTTAGAAAATCACTTTTTGGACATGGATTTTCAAATTTTCGGTCCAAGTAGATCATTTTTGGCCAAACGGGAAGAAGACACTATATGCGTTTTGTAGCTCGTGTAATTCTGCATCGAATGCAACAGAATAAAAGATCCGGAATTCCTTACTAATTTGTCATTTATTCGATCGAAACCGAAAAATCGCCGATTTCTACCGTTTATCAAGCGTATCTTTCTCAGTTCGCTGTTTCATGATCTCTTATTTTGATATTCGGATTCTACGCGTGAAAATATACCAAAAAATCCTCAAGTCGCAATTTTCAGAAATTAAATTTGTGACCCCCGTATCGATTTTTTGAGCCAAAAATTTGAAATTTGAGATCTCTCATGAAAGCTTTTTCCTGTGTATTTTTCTTGGAGAATCCGATTTTTCATGCTAGAGCTCACGAAATCGCGAAACATTTTTTAAACAATTTTTTCTTTAATTTTCTTTTTTTTCTGGTCTGTCGATAATGCTTGAAGTAGCATTCTTCTTTCTCCTTTTCCGTCTGCTGTTCTACTTGAGAATTGGGTTGAAGTGCGGGTGCATTGATGATAGCCTCATCTCCTCGCGGAGGAATGACCTCATCAACTCCACGCTTGACTATCGAATGGGACCCAAAGAGGGCAGAATGGAGATTGAGTGGAAGCGGGAAAGTAGACCCGGAAATGGTAGCAGCTTCATCGACTCCAAGAGTGCGTCGCAACGACAATAGGTCCGGCGAGTATGAAGTAGTAAGGTCGAGAAGTAGTAGAGACATGAGCAAAATAACTCGAGACCACACCATCCTGAGACAGTGAGGGAATGGTAAAAATGGTCCGAGCCTCTACTTAGGGAGAGATGTGCTGGAGTATCGAAGGCATCCGATCAGGATCGGAGGCATCCGATCAGGTGGATGGGTCGTTGGCTTCCGATCATGAGAAGTTGTAGAATATTCGTTTACGACCACTATAAACATGAAATAAGTCACAATTATAAAATGCCCAATGGGTGGGGGTAAAGTTTTAAAACATAATTAGCATTTTAATGATAGGAAACGCAAAATAAGTCTGAAAATTACATAGTGAGAATCTAGGTCCATTTTCCATTTTCTCATTATCGAGGACTTTTTTTTCGGTCGAAGTCGAAATCTGAAAATCTCTGATAAGAACGTGTTCATGTACATGTTAGTTCTTAAATCAGAATTTGCATGCAAGAGCTAACGAAACTGCGAAACGAAAACTGTATATAATTGCACTCGAAAACCAGAAAAAAATAGAAAATCAAAGAAAAAATTGTTTAAAAAATGTTTCGCGATTTCGTGAGCTCTAGCATGAAAAATCGGATTCTCCAAGCAAAAATACACAGGAAAAAGCTTTCATGAGAGATTCTCAAATTTCGAATTTTTGGCTCAAAAAATTACATCGATACGGGGGTCATGTGAAACTGAAAAACATTTAATTTCTGAAAATTGCGACTTGAGGATTTTTTGGTATATTTTCACGCGTAGAATCCGAATATCAAAATAAGAGATCATGAAACGGCGAACTGAGAAAGATACGCTTAATAAACGGTAGAAATCGGCGATTTTTCGGTTTCGATCGAATAAATGACAAATTAGTAAGGAATTCCGGATCTTTTATTCTGTTGCATTCGATGCAGAATTACACGAGCTACAAAACGCATATAGTGTCTTCTTCCCGTTTGGCCAAAAATGATCTACTTGGACCGAAAATTTGAAAATCCATGTCCAAAAAGTGATTTTTTAAACGATCAGAAATCTATCAGAACGATTATTTCAGAGCCTCAGGAGATCCCCATAATAATGCAAAAGAATAATAAGATCGATCTTGATCGGTTGAGAAAATATTATTTTTTGACCATTTTCCCGTCAAAATCATGTTTCACCCTGCGCAGAGGCAGCAATCACTAATAAGTGACGGTTTGTCAAATATGGGGCCAAGACCCTCCTTACACCCAAGTATGGGCTTCTGGTTCTCATTGCTAGCGCACCGCTTCCTGGGGGTGGTCGCATAGTAGCGATCCACCGTCATAAAGGAGAAGGTATGAGGGAGAAGGAGGGAGGGGGGGGGACTGACTTGCTGAGATAGGTTCCATTCAGTTCTCCCAGTCTAGCGTATCTTCCCATTCTACTCGCTCCTTGATTACGTAACTTCCTCATTTTATTGCTATTCTCAAGGAGGACACACACATTAATAGCAGCTGACTGCAGCTTATGCTCGTTCTCAAGGGAATTCAGATTAAATTAACCATCTATATCTAGATTTTAGAGCCCTCATTGTACTTCTCACTCTATTTGTCCTTGTCTCATAATAAATATGATCCCCCTCTATCCACTCACATTATCCTCCTCAGCCTTGACAACAGCTAAAATCATTCCAGGTAGATTGAGTCCACTCGTCTTAGATAGAACTGCCCATATCTTGGCTTGCAGTGCAGGAAGCAAGACTTGTGGGTTTGGCCTTGTTCAACCTTACAACCTCAGGCACTGTAGTCTACCACTCGGGCGGTCCCACTGCGTCCCATGGCGTGGCATTCTTGCTCCGACCGCACCTCGCGCAACGAGCCGTGTTCAATGGCCTCTCCCCTCGTCTGGCGACTCTCCTTCTACCCAACGAGCGTCTCTTCCTCGTCTGTGCCTATGCTCCCACGTCGTCTTACGATGACAAAGAGTATGAGGAGTTCATGGACTTGGTTGAGGCTGCCGTCAGGAGAGCCCCAAGAGGCGTGATGCCTGTGTTAGTCGGGGACTTCTACTGTCGAGTCGCGAGGGAACCTGGCAATGAAAGATTTGTCGGTAACTTCGCTTCTCCCACCCCGAACTCACGAGGACGGACCTTCACTGAAGTCTGCGTGAGGAATAACCTGCGCATCTGGAACACGTTTCCCAAGAGAAGACACGGCCGAATCTGGACTTGGCGATCCAACAACGGCTTCACATTCAGCCAAATTGACTTCGTTGCGTCGCCTATCTCGGCGAGAGTTGTCAATTGTGGAGTCGTTGGTCGTTTCGAGTTCGACTCTGACCATCGCCTTGTCCGGATGTGTCTCTCTCTCCCCGACCCGGTGAAGCACAAAAGATGCAGGGAGAGGTTTGATCTTGACCGAGCCTCTTTTACTGCCAACGCGAATCTTCTCGCGTCAGTGCCTCTCACCCGCCCCGCCTCTGCTGCCGATGCCTACCACTCCATCCGGGCATTCACTGAGACCGCAGCAAGCGACTGCTGGAGAGTGCGCAATATCCCACCCTGGATATCCCCTACGACCCGGAGACTCCTAGCCACGCGCCACCAACTGCAATCCCTCCCGAATGGAAACATCGCCTACTCCACCACGTGCAAAGCAGCCCGAATGAGCCTCGTCGATGACATCAGAAGGCGCAAGGAGGCTCAAGCCCGGCACGCAGCGACCATGGGAAGGAGCATAGTGAAGGTGACGCTGAATCTCCAATCCTCCAGGAAGCGTCTTTTCGTCCCCGATCCTACCACTGGTGCACTCTCTCAGGGTGCAACTACGATAGCGGTCAAGCGTTTCTACGAGGATCTCTACACCCCCGGAGTACAGCTACCCCTCGCAGTCCCTTCGATCCCAACCTACCCTCTGGCTCCCTTCCTTCCAGACGAGACCCGGCACGCGATGTCTCTTCTGAAATGCGGCCACTCCCCTGGTTCCGACGGCATCCTACCCGAGATGATCTACAATGCAAGAGACTACCTCGCTCCTGTGATCGCGGACCTTCTCAACCGCTTAGTGGCTGGAGATCCAGTTCCCGATAATTTGGCTGAAGCAGTAGTCTCCTTACTTTACAAGAAAGGAGATCCTACCAATATCGGAAACTTTCGACCCATCTCCCTCCTTACCGTAACCCTCAAGACCATCACTAGGTGTATCCTGAAAAGATTCGAGGTGGTGCTTGAAGAGGCTGAGTCGCCCACCCAAACCGGGTTCCGGTGCGGGCACAGCACACTCGACAATCTGCATTCCATCAAGCAGATAGCAGAAAAGACCTCTGAGTACGGTATTCCCATCTACTTCGCGTTTGTCGACTTCAAGAAGGCCTTCGATTCCGTGGAGTGGAGCGCTGTCTGGCAGTCTCTCTGGTCAGCTGGATGCCATCCGACCCTCGTTCATCTTCTCCGTCGCATCTACGAATCGTCTTCCACCCTCATCCGCGTCAACGAAGATCTAGTCCCAGTAACCGTTCGAAGAGGAGTCCACCAAGGAGACACTGTCTCCTCGTCTCTTTAACGTGGTTCTTCGTTCGGCAATGGATGACATCGACTGGGAAAGCGACGGGATTCGGATAGACGGGAGGAACCTGAGCCATCTGGAGTACGCAGATGACGTGGCTCTCATCGCCAAGTCACGACTGGAACTGGAAAGGATGTTGAAGAAGTTGATGGAAGCTTGCAGTAGAGTAGGTCTCGAAGTCAATGCCTCTAAGACCAATCTGCTCACCTCATGCACCACTACACGAGCCCCAATCACCATCGGCAATCTGAAGTTTGAATTCACCGAGTCTGCCACCTATCTTGGAGGTAGAATCTCCCTTCCCCTCGATCACTCGGATGAAATAGAACACCGGATCCGACTCGGCTGGTATGCATGGAGCAAGCTTTCAAGTCTCCTCTCATCCCGCCTACTTCCCATGAAGACCAGGAGAAAACTTTTCGAAAGCTGCGTCACATCTATAGTACTCTACGGAAGCGAAGTATGGGCACTACGATCGAGCGATAAGGAGAGATTGAGTGTGACCCAAAGGAAGATGGAAAGGAAAATGGTTGGAGTTTCGCTGAGGGACCGATGGAGAAACGACCGCGTGCGAGGCATCACAAAACTGCGAGACTGGGTCGAGGAGGGATTGAAACGCAAGGCTCGCTGGGCTCTCAAGGTACGGAACATGGACTTGGATCAATGGAGTCGCGCGACTACCGTCTGGACGCCATACAACAGGAACCGCCCCCAGGGCAAACCTAGAGTGCGCTGGAGAGACGACTTGAAGCGAGCTATTGGCGCTAACTGGTGGTCTACAACTTATGAAGAATACCGCCGACTCATCCCCTTCTGAGCATCTATTGCCTGACATGATCAATTGATTGATTGATTGATTGATATCTTGGCTGGAAAATGGAAGAGACCAGCCTCAATTATCATGATGAAGGGAACCCATTGGTAGTAGATCAATTGAGCTGATAGTCTGAATGGAATGATTGGGAGTGAGAAGGATGGTAGATCAATTGACCTCTCTTCCACATCCGAAGGCACTTCCTCTCCTGGTCTCACCCAATACGTATTGTACACGAAACAGTAGTTCTCAGCGTATTGCTCCCATGCACGAGAAAACTGAGATAAGATACATGATCACTTTGTGGAATCCATTCCTGTACTAACAAGGGAATGACCAGAACTCACATATCCCGATCTCGTTCATTTTCTCATGAGAGATAGCTCTCGCATAGAGAAACTCATTACGGTTTTAAAAAGTTGCCCAATCGATCTGGAAATTTTAATATTGAAACTTTAAAATTTCGCACTCAAACTTGCACGTGCGACTTGTTCACGCTATGATCGAATCGTAGTATCTCAATGCCATCGGCACCGTAGTCGAATGGATAATGACTAGGACTACTAATCAGAAGGCTGGCGGTTCGAATCCCTTATCGGCCTTTCTATTTTGTTTCCTTTCCGAACACTCCGAGAAATTTTTCTGTTTTTTTTTCAAGTTTTGATTTTTTGTGAAATGAATCTTTAAAGTTTGGGCAACTGAATTAGTGGTGTTGAATACCACTAATCATATGACTCATGCAATACCGTTGAACCCCTTTCGAGTGCATCTGTTTCGGATCTATCGGCACCACTGAACATGATGAAAAAAAAAATTGAAAAAAATAACAGAGAAATTTCTCGGAGTGTTCGGAAAAGCAACAAAACAAAAAGGCGGATAATGGATTCGAACCGCCAACCTTCTGATTAGTAGTTCTAGTCATTATCCATTCGACTACGGTGCCGATGGGATTGAGATACTACGATTCGATCATAGCGTGAACAAGTCGCTCGTGCAAGTTTGAGTGAGAAATTTTAAAGTTTCAATATTAAAATTCCAGATCGATTGGGCAACTTTTGAAAACCGTAATGAGTTTCTCTATGCGAGAGCAATCTCTCATGAGAAAATGAACGAGATCGGGATATGTGAGTTCTGGTCATTCCCTTGTAAGTGAAGGATGAGGTAGTACGCGAAACAAAACAAAATACTAGGAAAGGATAGATTCTGTCTACCAGGGCGGGGCATTGAAGTGGGTCCCGACATATTGTTTAGCAGTGATAGTGACTGCCATCACTATGATCACCACGTGTAGTAGTAATTGAGACGATCCACTCCAGAATCATCGAATCTGAATGGATTGCATCTGAATCCTCATTCAATATGAGATTTGAACACTTTTGAATTTAGTGCATGAGCAAACGAAGCAATATAAAGGAAAGAATCTAACCTTGGTTTGATCAGTTTGAAGGGATCACCGAGGAAATTCATTGAGTCGACTTATTGATTGAGTTATCTCCCTTCTCTGTCTCTTTGGTCATCTCATCTCTGAGTCAACAAACAGATGAGTGACACTATCCACTTCACACTATCACAATGGATGAACTGATGGAATAGACACATTTATCAATTCAGAGAAAATATAAAGAGCCACAATTATTTCACATTTATGATGTCTAAAAAGAGTAACAAGTCATTCTTCTATCACAATTCAGTCTTATCCGTCTTCTCTTCCTTTTTATCTACAAATTTCTCTTCAATCTCTTCGTCATCCAATTCATCGAATGGATCTGCTTGTTCTTCCTGAAGATTTGTCTATTTCACAATCAGATGAATCTCTTCAGACACTTGATTAGGGCAAAAGAGATCATCACCTCAGGGATCTCAGGGAGGCATACAACGTGAATGGGGGAAGATCCATGAAACTCTCCAAAACTCCCATCCATTCCCTGTATTCAATCAATTATTTCTTCCGTTTCTCATCCATCCTCACACTAATCATCCATTTTCCTCCAGCGATGCAGATAAAAAATCGAGCAGGCATAAAGCGCTTGTTTTGATTCTAAGATTTTTGTTTATATGATTTTTTGTACCCCCGGAAGAATGAATATAGTGGGATTTGAAGGGGAAGTACAAGTGATATCTGCCCCTGTGATCACTGGTCGACCACATACTTCTTCTCTGAATCCAATCTGAGAAGGAACTATTGGAATGGAACCACCCTCCCCCCACCCTCCCCCCCCTCCCCCCCCCCCCCTCACCTCAATGCACTTCTCCCTTCCATCCACGACTGGAGGACACGCTTCAATGGATGGAATTAGAGGAGAGATGAGACAAGGAGATACTCACGAGTGTGAACTCCTCTTCTCCCTCTCCATCTCCTTCTCCATCCGACATCTTTTCTTTTGTTATTGGCTTTTCAGTTGCTGACTCTGATTGAATGGAACTGAAAGATTCCCTTAGATCTGATTTGTGAATCATAGCTCACTTGATCGTTGAGATTTCATCTGAAGAAAGACAACCTAGAAGAAGCTGATACGTGAAAGATAAATACGAGTGAGATTACCCGGTAGAAGAACGATGAGACAGAGAAAGATTGATAGTCGTGTCATCTCCCAATGGGGATTCGTACAATGATGGAAAGGAATCCCCCCTCTCCTCTTCCATTTATGGATGCTATTTCGAACAAATCGTTCCTCGATTGACATCCACTCTATGCAACGTCAACTGAGACAAGATGAGACTCGAAGATCGAATTGAATATAGTAAACCAGGAATCGTATGGAGATACTATCAATGATACTAGCAGTCTCTTGTTATCTCGGATACAGTAATTGTGATCAATATCAGATGTTATGGTTTATGGATGACCATGTAGAAAGAAAGTGTACATCACTGAAGAAGTCTTTTCCAATTATGATAGAGGGGATGATTGATTGGGAAGGGGGATTGATCTTTGATCTCTTCCATTCATCACGTTTCTCTCTTCGACTTCTTTTCTCCTCCCTCTCTCTTGCTCTTTTTGCTCTTCTGGAATGGTATACTGTAGTCTTGTCTCATCAATCATGACCTACCTTGCTAGTCGGTGCTTTCCCATCCTTCATTTCACTCTTCATCTCACTCTTTATTTCACTCCGTTGACTCTTCTCAAATGGAAGTACATCAATGGAGAGATAATGAGAGAGTATAGTACCTTCTTGAAGATATCATCTCCGATATTATCGAGTGATTCCTTCTTTGCTCCCTCTTTCGATCCTTCCTTTGATCCTTCCTTTCCTCCTTCCTTCTCCTTCTCCTTCTCCTTTTCCTTCTCTTTGTCTTTATTCGGTTCATCTTTTTTCTTTTCCTTCTCACTTTTCTTTTTCTTCTCTGATTTCTCCTACAATATCCTCTATTATCTTGGAAGAGGAGGGGATCAATCACCTTCTTTTCCTCTTTCTTCTTCTCTCCCGCTTTCTCTTCCTCTTTGAATAGATTGTCGTCGAGACCGGCCAAAGTCTACAGTAGAAAATCATCTCTCTGACTCACTGGACTACCGTATACCTGATATTGTGGATCTTTTGCTTCTGCCTTGCTCACTTTAGTGGGAGTCTTAAATACTGGCTTCTGAGGTCCGAAAGCATCAGCATTCTCCAGATTGACCAGAGTCTGAACACAATCTGGTTTGATCTTTGATCTTTGATCTATGGTATCTACCTGATACTGGGGGTCATTACTCTCTGCTTTCTTCACTACTTGGGGAGCCTGTAATGAGAGTGTGACGATGGAATGGAGATAGTCTCCTACAGCGAAAGTTCCCTTCCCCTTCCCATCTGCAGCAGCTGCAGCCTTCTCTTCCTGGTCCTTCTTGTCCTTTTCGTCCACTGCTGCCAGAGTCTACAATCAATACTATGGGATTACGGTAGGGGAGGGACAGGGCACCTGATACTTCTCCTCTTGGGGTTCAGGCTTCTTCTCCACTAGTGGTTTGTTGTCCTTCTTCGTTCCCGATTTCGTTGTGTTCTTATCCGATTTCTTATCATTGCCAAAAGCATCGGCATTGTCGAGATTCGCCAGAGTCTGCGATCAGATTAAGATTGATCTTTGATCTTTGCTCACATGGTACTGAGGATCATTGACAGCCACTTTGGCCCTTTGATTGTCTGGTTTGGCGAACACCTGAGAGAGAGAGGATTGGAGGGATACTGTAGTCAGTTGACGATACATCTTTCTTCTCCTCGGCAGTTCTCTCCTTTGAAGGGAGAGGTTCGGCCGATGGCTGGATTCATCATTCATTACGGAGATCCAATGACTCATTCCTACCGTAACCCCCGTCAGAGGTTCCTTCTCTTTCTTCTCCTTCACTGCAACAATCACCTTATTGATGGCTGTGGTCTTGGTGTACGGTATGAGTGGCTGCAATTATCGATTGATCCCTCTCATTCTACCTCTTCTCTACTCACATTAGGCGTATCCACTGCGTGTAATTCCACTTGCAATGAGTTGGCGAGATGATTGTAACTCGCTCTTTGTGCCATCTCAAAGAGAATGACGGGATTCCTCTCCTTCCCTCTCCCTTACCTTCTCCGTTGTGAGTGGATGCAGTCTACTATCCACGATAAGATCTCCACACCTTCTCACATGACACTCAGCATTTTCCAGACTCTTCGTGTACTGAAAACAAAAAGAGTAAAAATTAGCAAAAGATCTGAAGAGAGTGGGATTCGAACCCACGCCTCCGAAGAGACTGGTGCCTTAAACCAGCGCCTTGGACCGCTCGGCCATCTCTCCACATTGATTGTTTCCCATGATACACCTGATCTTTCTCTCTAACCAGGCACAAAAGGCTCGCTTGAGTTGGCTTCGTGGTGGAAGGTGCTTTGGTCTCCTAATGGTCTCACCGAGTTGACTCCGTAATATAAAACAGAGGCGACGACAAAGGAAAGGATGGAGATGAGCAGAGAGAGACCGGCAGGAACCGATAGTGATAGGTCCATCGACTAGAAATGAATGGAGAAGAGAGAAGGACAAAACATCTCTCTATTTCATTGATGCAAATGTAGTGGGTCGTAGGATAATATAATCTGGTTAACGAGAACAAAACAACGATGGCAGCAGAGTTTGAATAGAGTCTTTCTTCTAGGACCTTCCAGTTTCCATCTGCCTCATGACAGAAGTAAGATATTTATTGGATGACACAATGTACAACAAGAGATGGAATGATGTCATTAGAATCCCCTCTGTTCATCAATGGATCCTCCTCCTCCTCCTCCTCCTCCTCCCACACGATTCCACATATTATCAGCTCCATGATTGACTTGTGTTGATTGAGGGACGGATTCCATCTGATTATCACCATCTCATTATTTATATAGGAATCAATTAACTGACTGGAGTGAATTGATTGAATCTTGTTGAGACTTCCGAGCCTCCGTAGCCTCCAAACCGAACCTCCCCTCCCTGAGAAAGAAAAGAATCGATTGGAGGAATCAGAGCGATGGAATGACTTTGGACTGGCTTACCGTACTGGCACTGCTCGTGCTCTCGAAGGACTGATGATTAGCATGATGATTATCCATTCCAAGAGGAAGAAATCGAATGAATCAGAAGGGGAAGATAAGAGTGAGTCAACCAACCGCAAGGCGTTTCCTCACTGGAGACAAAGAGTTTATAAAGAGCATTGAAATAGTGATAAGGAATGACGATCACGTGATTAATGTGTCATCATTGACAAAGAAAACAATTGGAAGAGAGATTAACAATGAGATCAAACCCTCAAGATTCGATCCCATTCTATCTTACCAGTTGAGAAATCGCCAAAATGAATACAAGAGAAGTCTGGATATTTTTAACGAATGTTATGTATAAATTCCACGAATGAAAAGGTAAATTGTCTTCATTGTGTTTGCTCTGTGATTACAAGAGTTTCAGACAGAAAACTTTACTGATGTATTGAATGTGAGAGGTATGAGAGTGTCCGTCTGTCTCAATCTCTCCTCTATAGATTGGCCATGGTAGTAGTCATGATACTAGTGGGAGGAAGGGGCATCTTGGCTATGTATTATTGAGACTGTCGATAGTCTTTCTCCTCATCGGGAAGAATCTGCTTCCATAGACCATCGAAGTCCGGTCGTTTTTCCTCGTCCTGGAGATACGGTATGAGTACGGTAGGATGCGGTACATCTGACAAAGATGAAATACTGTAGGAATGCCTCTTTTACGTTGTTGGGAATGGCAGCAGGAGGTCCATGGGAGGTTTCTTCTTCAGAATCTGAGTCATTCCATCATTCCTACTCAATTTGATCTACTCACAGCTACTTTGGCCTCTCCATTGTTCATTCCATGGAAGGGATCCCATGAACAACGAGAGAAGATCTCCCACAGAAGAACACCGTCTTGTGAGAAAATCTACCCTGATCATAATTATCGATTGATTCCTTCCTCTCTCTCTCTCTCTATTGGTCTACCTTCGTTAGTGTCTCTGGAGACAACCATTTGATAGGCACACTCTTCAGTTTGTCTATCTGCAAATATATCATTCAGGATAATCGATAGTCGATCTACCGTACCTCGAAACTGTCTCCTCTGTGAGACAAACCGAAGTCTGATATCTTGAGTTCACTGTTCTTTCCGAGTAGACAATTCCTCGCTGCGAGATCTCGATGGATAATCTATAATAATGATCCGATAGCGAAGGGAGGATCCCCCCCCCCCCTTCCCCTCTTCTGTCCCTCTAGATACCTTTTCTGTCTGGAGATACTGCATTCCTCTAAGAGCATCCTTGGAGAAATTGATGAGTTGGAAGACAGGGACGGGGTCATTCTTCTTACAGTATGACTGGATTGATCTTTGATCTCTTCTCAATCGATGACTCTCCCTACCTTGAGTGATCCTCCTCCTGCCAATTCGAGTACAATTAGCACTGGTTGATTCCCCGGAGCCACTCCATACACTCGAATCACATTGGGATGGTTGAATCGGAGCATCAGACGGCATTCCTGAAGGTGGTGTACTGTAGAGAGGGGATACGGTAGAGAAGAGGAATACGGTATGGAGGAATGATGTAGAGAGGGATACTGTAGCTACCTTAAAGAATTCGAGTAGATGATTCTTGGCCGCTCCATCTCCACTCTTCATCTTCTTGATGGCAACATCAACTTCAACGTCTCTCTCAAAGATCAAAGATCTTTTTTTTTGAAAACTTTCTCTTCTTCCTCAATATACCTTCCCTTCTGTCCTTTTCAATGTCCCGCAACGAACTGTTCCGAAAGCGCCACCTCAAATAACAAATATAAAAATGAATAACAAGAGGATAACTAACGTCCCAATTCATTGCCAACGAAGATGTTCTCATGCACAAGATAGTAGTCTGGTCTCTTCTCTGGATTCTTCAGAAATGCCCTGATCATCAATCAATTATTTACCGTAATCCTTATTCATTGATTTCTCACCCCTTCACGTCACTATATTTCGCTGGTTTGGACATGTAATACTTGATGAGTGCCATCAACGATGCCTGAAGTATATGGGGTCTCGACTGGATTTGTGAGGGATACTGTACTCGATTGACTCCATCATTGACTGACCAAGTACCATTCTTGAAGTCAATCCGAATGTGACTGCAACGATTGATCTCTGATCTTTGATCTAACTGGTGAACTTACGTGCACTTGAGCACTTTAGCACTGCCAGAAGGAACGAGCACAGAGAGGATGAAGGAGGGCTTGTCGTCAACCTGCATTCATCCATCTACAGTACTCCCATCTTCAGTACTCCCATCTACAGTATCCCTACCGTAGTCCTTCGTAGTAGGAAATCGCCAACTTCCTTCATGAATTCCTCACAATCTTCTCTTGGCATGAATCCATGATACCATGGTTGATGAGAGATTCCCTTCCCTACCATCTGTAAGAGGAGATCAGATCATTCCCAAAAGATCTTCCATCTCCAGATTAAACGTGATCTGACATCATAGAAGTCGTCTCCCTCCAATTCCTTCTTCTTCTCTTCCTTTTAATTCTCCTTCCCCTCATCCTTCTTCGAATCCTTTTCTTCATCTTCTTTGTTCTCACTCGGTTTCTCTTTCTTCTGTAATATTGATGATACGTTACAGAACTCATACTCTACAGTATTCCACTGCTATCGACAACTGACATCTTTGTTCCGTTTCACAGTCGGCTCTTTCGACATCCTCTTGGGATCGCTTTTACGTGAGAGTGAAGTCTTTTCTTTCATCATCCTCAAATGATCAGAGTAGGTCAATAGATCTGAATCGATAAGCTCACATAACCCTCGACATTGGGCCCTTTAGGTTGCGACTTTTACTGAGCTCTGACCTGGAAGAATCATCATCTTCAGTAATATGGTAGTCTATAATACTTGGCATTTGTTGATCCTTTCTTGACGGTGACTCGCGACTCTGATCCTCTCTTCACTGGCACTCGAGATTCACCCTTCCCCTTTGGTGGCATTCTCTGCAAGAGAAAAGAGATTACGGTGGGGTGAGATACTGTAAATCGATAATGGAGAAGAAGAGACCTCGTCGCCCTGGTCGAAGCGACCGTCCGAGAGGAACGAAAAATAGAAAAGTGAATGGAGGAGAAGAGAGATGAAGGAACAGAAAACATCCCGTGATCAGATTACAGTTGATTGCCGTCAATGCAAACAAACTTGTTGAATGAAATGTAAGAATTTTTTCTTTTAATTCTGTGTTATCAGCGAGACAACCATCGATCAAGCTATACATTTGTATCGCTTCCAAAACAAAAGGACACACATGAAATACAGTAGATATTTAAAAATCGCGCTCAAACTCAACTAAACTAAGGATACGGTATGTAATATTGACTTTTTCCCCATTATTTTATTGTTTTCTTTCTCATCGACTAAGTTTCGTTTCTTTGCATGATTCCGTGAACACTTCCTACTTATCTTCCTACTCCATTAGCGTCCTTATTCCGTGCATCTCACTAATCTTCTGTCATAAACAGAGTAGTCATCCATTCTCCCCTTCTAAATCCTTGCGTATTTCCTTCCATTCGCTCATTCTCTCTTTCGCGTTCGAGTGATTCATAGCATGTGGCGTTTTCTGTGTTGCTGATCATGATTTCCACCTGAATTATTCTCTTTCTTCATGTCATTTTCTCACGCCATTTCATTTTTCTTCTGCTTCTCTTTCCCATTATCCTTCAGTTTTGAAAGGGGGGAGGCGTTCTCTGGCCGATGATCTCTTTGAGGGCCCTCATCTATTCAAAAGAATTGTTCATCACTGGCAGAAAGAGAGCGAGAGAGAGTGAGGGGGCGTGCAAAGATGGCCTTGTCTTCTTCTTTTCTCAACCCAATATCGAATGAGTATCGATGTGAACTTAAATATCGGTCGCATTAAACTTCTCTTGAATTCAAAGAAGTAGAAATAATAATGATCATTAATGATAGATGCGTATCGAAAGATTATTTCAAAATAAGTTGAATAATCTAGGCCTAGGTTCACTTGTCCCGCGCGATTGCATTGTTTTTTTATTGCCTTTGCTGTGTCTATGACATATTCTTAGTTTGTTTTCTTTCGGTGTTGAATGAAATAGGATTCAGACAGCTTCCGAAAATATTTTTTTGTAAATAAATTTAAAGGGTAATATAAGCACTTTTGTGAGGGCCGGTTGTTGTAATCTCATGATGGGAAGGAAGTGGGGTTGGACGGGGACGGGGAGAGGGGAATGGTAGAGTGGAAGGGAAAGAGGATGAGAGGAGGGAAGAAGACAGGACAACGTCCTTCCTCTCTCCCATCGATTCTGAAGGAAGGAAGGCATCCCACGACGAGTCAGCATCAAAATGAGGCTGACTGGGGGAGAGGGAGGGAGGGAGGGAAGGGGGAGGGGGAGAGGGGGATACTGGATAGTATACTCGGTAACTCACACACAGTCAGTGTGTTTTCTGCTGTAGCCATTGTACGGAGAAGGAACGACAAACCCTCTCCATTCCCTCCATCCCATCTCATTCCACTCTTCTCTTAGGTAGTTATTCAATTACTTCAATTAATTTTGTACATTTTTATTGCTGGACTTGGCTTCCATTGAGTATTCTTCATTCTTATTCCTCTTTCTAAGCTGTCGAAAGAGGGGTCCGATTAAAGGGGCTCAGACAATGGACGATGAATCTTTCTTCTCTAGTCAGAGAGATGGGAGAGAAGGCAAAAGTGAGAGAGTCCCAATACTTCTTCTTCTTCTTCTTCTTCTTTTCTTTTCAACTTATTTTTGTGTTACTTTGAGTGAGTCTCTTATTTTGGTCGTTTCTCGTCTTCTTTTTCTTGAACTCCTTCCCCCCCCCCTTCTTCCCACTTTCTAGCAGCATTCCAACAGTTTTCCTTCTTCTCCTTAACTGTCATTCTCTTCCATCCATTCAAATACTGTCTCTTTCTCCCTCTAAGATCTCGAGGGTGAGCGATTTGTGTGTGTATGGGCCCCATTCCCACTCCCAATTCACTTGTTATTCCCTTCTCGTTTCTGCTCTCTCAAATTTTAGAATATCGGTGTAGAGTAAGGGGATAGGAGAGTGAATGTGGAGAGATATCTAGCAAGATCCATCTTTTCCTAGAGAGAGAGAAGAAGGGTACTCCATTACTCCTTCCGACTAGGATACTACTCCTTCTATCCACTGAAAGGCAAGACCTCCCCCCTTCCCCCCCCCTCTCCCTCTCCCTCTCCCCTCCATCTACTCCTCTGTCCATTCATCTCATCTAATGAGTTATTACCATTGTTGTCAATGAGACTCTCTATAATCGATTGATTCTTCATCAATTCATTTCTCTAATAAGTGTCCGTGACCTATCTCAATTCAACTCAACGACATTCCATCATTTCTCCTCCTCATCTCGATTCAGTTAGTTCTGCTTCCATTCCTCATCTAGTTCATTCCCATATCCGGATGACTCTCTCTCTTTCTCTCTCTCTTCTCTCTTCATCCACTCACACTCTCTTCCTACTCTCTTCATTCCGCATGCCCTCTCGTCTCTATGATTTTTCTCTCGACGAATCAGAATGTGAAATTCATTTGACATTCTCGAATTCTGGGAGCAATGTCCTCTGTATCATGGATGAACTCTCTCTCTCTCCCTCTCTCTCCCTCTCTCTCCCTCTCTCGCTCTCTCTCTCCCTCTCTCTCCCTCTCTCTCCCTCTCTCTCCCTATCTCTCCCTCTCTCTCCTACTCTCTTCTCTTCTCTCCCTTCGATATGCTTTATCTATCAATGGGATTACTGTTTGGCTCTCTCTCTCTCTATCTTCCATGATCTCTCTTCCCCTCCATCTCTGTACTCTCTCCATCATCAGGATCTTCACAGATATCGTGTATCGGTGTCCCGTGAGTCCGTCCTTCCATCTCTTCTCTCTCTATTTCCATTCGACTCCTCTCCTTCTCTAGTCAATGCATAGTGAGAGCTGTAGAAGACCCCAGAAGGACCACGAGACCACTACCTTGATCTTCCCTCTCCCCTCCCCTCTCGTCCCTTTGATCTACCCAATCAGTCTACCGTAATCCTCGATGGTTGATGTCAGACACTGAGGAGAAAGAGGAAGATTCAGGAGGATCCATATGGTCTACATGGCTGTGTATGTTCATACCCTATTCATCATCACCAGATTACGGTAGATTCATCCAGAGTGACAGATTATCCCATTGGTTCTTGTGAGGCAACTCCATCACTGAAATGATGGAGTTGCTAGATCAATTTGGTTTGAGAAAATGGGACTGCGATCTTTGTCTTTATTTTCTTGTTTCTGAATTAATTTTCAAACTCTAGAACAATAACAGATGAATTTCCAATTATCGTTTAGTGATCATTGTTGATAGAAAATGAAAAAGTAGTATTGTACCTCAAACCGTGTATGAGTAAGCAATGATATGGACTCCTCTGGCTTCTTGTGTATGTCACTATTCAGTTAGACTTGCAGTTCATCCTTATCTCAATTCTCATTCAATTTCACTCCTTTCCTCTGTCGGAATGTGAAATCCTAATTACTTACGAACATTTTTTTAACAGCATTTTGTTATGATTTGGCGAAACAAGCTGCAAGATTAAAAAGGAAAGTGTTTGGGGAGTAGCTAGCCTAGTTTATCGCTCTTCTTCTCCTCTTCTCTCTCGCTTCCCCTTTTCTCGTGCTATTGCTCGTTCCTTCATTGCATTGTGTTTACCTTTTTCACTGTCGTTACTCCGGCTTCCCGTCATCTTCCCAGTCACGAGCGGACTCACATATTCCGTGTAAATCGCGCATCTCGCAAATGGAAAGGCTCCAAATTGCTCAATTTCTCACTATGTTAGCCATTTTCAACACATTACATAGTCATGCCCTGGTGCTTTGATATTTTGTCAATTATCCGTGCCTTAGTTCCTTGTTCCTTTTCTCTCTGTCGAGTACTATTACATTTTGGTTGGTTTGGACTGTTTTGCCAGTCTGTCTATCGAGTGATATATGTAGGTGCAGACCTGTTAAGAGTAGATATTGAGTTACGATTAGTTTTGTTAGAAATTGTTCGTGGAACTTTATCTCAAAGTCTTTTATGTGGGAATTCAGTTGTGTTTTGTACATTGGTCGTCCACAGTCGAGAGTCGAGAGAGAGAGAGAGAGAGAAGTAGATAGGATAGTCGTGGTTTCTTCTTCTCTCCCTCTCTCCCTCTCTCCCTCTCTCTCTCCCTCTCTCCTCTCTGCTTCCGACAATCGTCTCTAGTTCTCATTCAATTTGAGTCGTCTGAGTCTGGGAATTGGTGGAAACGAGATGATCTCCTTGTTTGGATTGCTCTTTTTTCGTCCCTTCCATCCATTTCATACAGAAGTTCGCTTCTCTCTTGTGGGCACGGATCATGTTTGAAAATTCTCTTCTTGATCCCATGTGATCTGCCCATAAAGGAGCTACCGCAATCCTCTGGCTATGATGGCATGTCTAATTCGTGCGTATTCATCTCATAAATCTCTGGTGTCACTGCTTTCAATGCCTCAATCTAGATATGGTAGGAGGCAATGGAATCCGGATTGTGAATCCACCACGATTTCCCATGGGGGATAACTTGTTGTGATAAAAAGAGACCGAGATGGGATGATCCCCCTGGCATAGTTAGATGAGGAGGGAGATCAAAGATCAGAGAGGGGGAGGGGTGAAGGAAGAAGAAGTCTTGTCTCTCTCTCGAGAGAAAGAGTGACAGGACGAGTTGAGGGGATGGAGAGTGGTTCATGCATTGGATATTGTTGGAAGAAGAGGGGGAGGGTGACAGAGAGAAGTTCACGAGTTGAGAAGGATGATTCCTGTCGTATTCCCTAAAAGGAGGACTTCTCCTACCCCTATTGACCTCCGCCATTCCAATAGACTCTATCCGACCTCTGCCTTTCCTACTCAGAACCAATCTCTATTTTCTCTAGAGAGGGGGGAGGGGGAGGGGTCATTGAATCTAGATTCTGTTCTGTAATGGTCGTGTCACTCCATCATATCTTCCTACCATTTTTACTTTGTGTGACACCATCACACTGTCACCCCTCATTCCTCTCATCTCCCTTATACCCTGAGGGGGGGGGGGGGATCTGATGCTGAGTTCCCTTCTTCTCTCCTGTCATCTCTTCCCTACGTGAAAGTGATAATTAGATTTGATACAGTAGACACTCACAAGTAGTGGGAACTCCATCTCCCTCCCCTCCCCTCTCTTATTACTAGATGTTCAATATGACGCCGTTCGCCTTTTTTTTCGAGCAAAGGCCGGCACAGCCTCAAAAAGGTCGATTTTCTGAAACTGTGTGTTTTGAGGGATATCGAGGGTGGTGAAGACAATGGACATATCCATTTTGACCCACAGACCCTTCGTTCGCTCCAGATGGCGTCACGTCGAAATCACGTTTTCACGTGCTACTCGGTTCCCGTGAGGTCTAATTTTAGGCAAAAATTGTTCCTGGGGTAGAATTGCATGGCAAACAAGCCTGCCTAGTTCATTTTTCATGATTTTTGATAATAATTTTTAAAATGTCAACTTTTCGTACAGTCGTTTCAAGTATGCCAAACCATACCACGCGATCGGGCGTCTCGATAGGAACCGAAATATATAATATCAGCCAAATAAAGCGTCAGACCACCGAGAAACTCGACTTATAGTGTTCTGAGATTGTAAGAAAATGACGCTTTCTTCCCCTCCCTCTCCCTCCTCTCTCGTGCGCTCTCTCAATTCCCCACGCTTCTCTCGTCGCGCGGGGTCATGGAAGCGATCGCGGGAGAGAGGAAGAGGCAAGGGAGCCCCTTTTCTTACAATCTCAGAATACTATAAGTCGAGTTTCTCGGTGGTCTGACGCTTTATTTGGCTGATATTATATATTTCGGTTCCTCTCGAGACGCCCGATCGCGTGGTATGGTTTGCATACTCTGAAACGACTGTACGAAAAGTTGATATTTTAAAAATTATTATCAAAAATCATGAAAAATGAACTAGGCAGGCTTGTTCGCCATGCAATTCTACCCCAGGAACAATTTTTGCCCTAAAATTAGACCTCACGGGAACCGAGTAGCACGTGAAAATGTGATTTCGACGTGACGCCATCTGGAGCGAACGAAGGGTCTTTGGTCAAAATGGATATGTCCATTGTCTTCACCACCCTCGATATCCTAC
>BTSX01000005.1:24620952-24666656 GCA_036245825.1 Pristionchus entomophagus
GTTGAGACTATTTGAGAGCCCATCCCTTCTTATGATCTGAAATTATGTTAATTATTGCGCAATCAAAAAAAATAATGAATTTGATTCTTGATCAACGAATGATCAATGATTAATTGATCAATGAACCCACTGTATGCTGGCTCAGCATCTCTCACTGCATCAACCTGCTCCGAAACTGCCAGCCTTGCTGTCTCCCTCGTTTCGATTAACTCGGTGAACTTTTTCACGGCATGATCAGTCATTGTTTTCTTCTTCTCACGGATGTCATGATCTTCCTTGACTTCGTGTTCAATCAATCGCCGCGTGCTCCGAAACACCTTCTTACATCCATGAGTCGAGCAGTGGAAAAGATCCTGTGAAGTCGAAATAAAACTTCTCCAAATCATCTTCTTCAACAGTCTCCCGCTCCTTCTCTGATGATTCGAGAGGTACCCAGAAGGATTCGTCTAGATGTCCACCCGAATATACAACATCCAACAAGCAGTCGATTTCAGGAAATGTTTCCTTCTTCTCTACTTGCCCTTCTCCGATTCCATACTGGCAACGAGTTCGAACTCCGGAGTCCTGGAAACATCTATGATTTCCAGACCGTTCTGACGGAATTCGAGAAGGCCATCATAGCTGAGATCGAGGAGGACGATCGTGCCCAAGCGGGAATGGGAGACATCTTTCCGAGGCCGAATAGCAAAAATATGGGATCGGGTTTCTGGGGGACCATCAAGGAATTCTTCGCACTGGCAGACCTGTGGCACATCTTTCTCCTTATTATTTGTGTTATTGTATTCGTAATTATCATCATTATCCTCTGCTATTTTTGCTGTTGCCTCTCTTCCTGCTGCAAAGGCCTCAATTGCTGCAGAAGGAGCAGACCCGAATTTCAACCAGCCCGTGATGTATGAATCGTGTTAGTTTTTGCTCATAATTAATTATTATCTCAACAACGCAAGTAATAAAGACGTCTGGAACCATTTGAAGATTATTATGAAACATTATGAGAGGAGGATAAACCGAGCGGGAAGGGGAGGCCAGTGGTAGATCAAAGGGCGCGTCTCTCTTCCCTGGTCAGAGGTCACGTTCATAGTGATCCGAAAAACGCTTCTGAGGGGCCTTGGACATGGTGCTCGGTGAAATAACCCCAATGAACAGCATATCATTCGATTCGTCTCATCGAGCCTGATCGATTGAGCCCTTGCCTGCCTAGGGCCCGAAAATGTGGTAAAAGTTAAACAATTTAAACGATTTATGAAAATGTGAAAAGAAATATCGATGGGCCCATTGTTCAGGCGTATTCTCCGTGACATTTGGCACATATTATGTTTTGAACATTTTCATCTATCATGTCTCTGAAATAAACAGCCGGCTTTTGAAAATGACCATTTTCGTCCTCAGAAAAAGTTGACGACGTCCCTCGTCGTTGAGACCGAAAATTTCGAACAAAACTCGACGCTATCTTGTGAGGGACCATGAGGGCTATCGAAAACTGGTTTCAGCCCAATTTCGACTTTTCCAATGTGCCAGCGTTTATTCGACCCTTAGGTGACACGCGTGATAAGATAGACTTTCTGAGAAAAACGAGATACTTGTGCAGAGTTGTGGTATTGACTAAAAATGGAATCCTCTCATATTGTGGCTATAGATAGTGCTCGGTGAGTGGAGAAGGGGGATATTTTTTTGGAATTTTTCTGAATTTTTTTCGCCTCAGGGCATGAGTAATGGGGGTGACATCAACCAAAATCCGTAAATCGATTCCACTGGATTTGAGAGTGGAGTCTACGGACTCCTCGTAGAATTCTAAGACTCTTTACTTTCGGACATTTTTCGATCCCCCTCCTTGGAAAGCTGAAAATCGGTAAAAACGAAAATGTCGTTATATTTAACTTCTTCAAAGGGCAGTTTTTTTATTTGCTTAATTTGTTGCAAATGTAATGAGACATCTTCAGTTTTAAAGGCATAATTTAATTTTGCTGCACTATTTGTGAGCGGGGACGCGGAAAGCGCCCAGGTGAATTGTGGTGTGCTACAGTATACCGGGAGTGTTTTATCAATTTCCTTTTTACGGGCTCCAGGGGCTGAAAATTGATTCAGAATTGTGCTTTTCTCAACGTTTTCATTTGGTTTAACCAACTAACTAGAGATTTGAAATCGAAACCAAAATTTCGAGAATTTTCTTGATTTTCAGGTGATTTCTCGGTTGTAAGTTGTGTGCATTCAACCAATGTATAAAAGCCTACAATGAATGAAAACATTAGGAAAAGCAAAATTCTGGCACGTCAGTATCCGTGTTACCTTCCGGAGCTAGGGTCCTACGCGCTGCGCTACAGTACCACGCAATGCGGTTATGAATGCTTATTTTTAAAAAATAACCTAATTATAATTTCGCGAGTGTTTTCAGATTCCTCAGCGTGCCCGATTTAACGAAAGCACTCTCAATTATAAATAAAAAAGCTCGAAACAATCAATAAAGACATTCAATAAATGTTCACGCAGGAAAGGTTTTGATATTTCCCGGCCCCGGTTACGTTTTATCGCTGCTTGCACGCGGAGCTCGTAGACCACCTCATGACTTGTTTTTATGCTCCAAAAATAGACAATGATCTGAACCGCCGCGTAATCCAAGACATTAAAGAAATCGATAAGATTTAGGGCGTGAGCGGTCATTTTGTGAGCTTCCCCCATAGTGAAGGCTACAGTAAGAAATCAGATTTTTCGGAACCGCGTTCGCCAGATTCTTGACGCGATTTCCCTTCACAAGTCAGTTTGCAATTAAACTTTTCGAAGGTAGCGTTTTTGCTCAATTTGATACCGTCGTGTCTGGATCAATTTCAGCCCCTGGCACGGCCTCCGGACCGCCGACATAGGACAAAAGAAAACGTCGAGAACTACAAACTACAAAATCGAGTTGAAGTTGCCTGATTATCACTTTGGTTGACTAGAACCGCGACGCGCCGAAAAAACGGTAATCCCTGATTCTCAATGTCAGTTCTCGATTCGGTAGCTAAACATAGAAAAAGTAATTGAAAATCAGGGTGTTTGCACCGCGCAAAGCTGGAATCGCGAACTGAAATCTGAAATCAGGGTACATCGCTATGAGACCAACGTTTTAATTGATAATCAGGCAACCTGAAAATACTGTATGGTGATTGAAAGCCCGCTCGTATTTCCTGATTTCCCCTGATGGGCGGCGACATTTTACGCTTGTCTTATGTTGTCGATTAAGAGGCCGTGCCCTGGAGCCCATAAAACGAAATTGATAAAACACTCCCGGTATACTGTAGCACACCACAATTCACCTGGGCGCTTTCCGTGTCCCCGCTCACAAATAGTGCATCAAAATTAAATTATGCCTTTCAAACTGAAGATGTCTCATTACATTTGCAACAAATTAAGCAAATAAAAACTGCCCTTTGAAGAAGTAATCCAGTTAAATTTAATTAATTATAACGAAATTTTCGTTTTTATCGATTTTCAAATTTCCAAGGAGGGGAATCGAAAAATGTAAACAAAAAAAAAATTCAGAAAAATTCCAAAAAAATACCCCCCTTCTCCACTCACCGAGCACTATCTATAGCCACAATATGCGAGGATTCCATTTTTAGTCAATACCCGCAAGTATCTCGAAAATCTCAGAAAGTCTGTCATAAGGCGTAAACGTCTGTGTGTCTGTTCGGATTGCGAAATCGGAAACATGTAAACATCTCCTCCTCTCCCCCTCCCTCTACCTCTTTCTTTTCGATTGCGAAATACAGCTCACCGCCAGCGATATTCTCCGACGCAGTCGGGGGATGCCGCTGGATATTGAATAATGAACTACTCACTTTGTCTTCCTCTTCTTCCTCGTTCTTCTTCGCCCTTGTCTGAATGAGAATATTGCATTCTCTCTCTCTCTCTCTAATATCACCCTACCTTCCTTCCCTTCTTGACTGGTGGTGGTTCTTCTTCCGTCTCTTCCATTCCATCTCTATCTTGATCATCCCATGCTCCAGTGTCATCTCCATTCATGGCGCCATCTCAACAGGTTCAATCTCCTATAATACATTCATTTCTTTTCATTCCATTCCAATTATTAATCTACTGGTTTCTATCTCCATCTCCTCTTCCATCATTGGCTCTTCCACGACCTTCTTCTTCTTAGTCGCTAGCTTTTTCTTGCGAGGGGCCATTCTGCTAAAAACCACACGTACTCTTCCATAACCACAAAGTCGTCACAGTGAAAGTAGAATTAGGAGCAACTACCAATTCCAGTTTATCATTCAGTATGCAGACCATGTTTGATCAAATCAAATTTATCATTTCCACTGATCAATAACTTTCCATCTCAATTCAAACGACGAAGCATACATACAATAATTAGTTATGTGCGAATCAACCACATTCTGAACAATTGATAATCCGTATCTGATGGACGAGCAAAACAAAAGAGAATGAATAGTCAGAGTGATAGAGTACGTGGTATTTCAACGGATGAATATCCTCATCTTCTTCTAGGGGATCTACTCCTTCTTCTGGGAGAAGGAGATCGACGATGACGTGGGGGAGAATCAGATGCATCTCGCCTCAACAATATTCATTCACTATTATATTATTTTCCAGTAATCGAAACAGACCAATAAGGTTTACTTTTACTTTCACTCTACAATTCTCAATGCTACCGTACCTACTCCTTTCCTTCTCGGGACTCTTTCTGCTTTCACTTGGTTTCGCGAACTTCCCTCTGTATTCGTGCGCAGGCTCCGATTTCTTCTCATTCTCAATTCATTCGAATCATTATTATATTTAAAGCGCAAACGTCGGACTGTTGATTGGTATGCCCGGTCCACTTACTATCTAACAAGCTTATTAAGCTTATATATATACAGTATCGTCCATAAGTCATGGGCCACTTTTTCATTCTTTCATAACTTTTGACAAATTTCGATATGAGAGCCCATGACATCATTAATGAAAAAAGTTAAAATTCAACAACTTTCAAAAACGGTTATTTTTTCTACATAATGACCTCAGATTTTCGGTTGTCGTGGACAGGAAAGATATCCAGATGCTCTAAAAAGTTAGGAATCGATTGTTCCATGGATATGCAACTATCCTGTGCAGGAATGACATTTGAACAAAAATCGCCCTTCGAACTGTGATCATCCAAATTATGGAGAAAATAATTAATGTGAAAAAGTGAAAAATTCGTGCGCTGAGGTCAAATTAAGAGGTAACGTTATCAAACTTTGAGGATCATCAGGAATTGTGGTAAGGATTATTTTGAGCTTTTGAACGAGTCTCTAGCATGTCTATGAACGAAAATCCATTTTTTACGGGACCCTATTTTGAGACAGTCTAAAGCCACTATTCGTCACCCTCCCATGAGTACATATTTTCATCGAAAAGGTATTGAGGCCTTCTATTATCACACCGAGTAGGAAGGCTGAGGAAAAATCAATGTAAGAATGTTGATTGTTTAAAAAGTATTGCTTGATTGCGTCATCACTACGCAACAACCAGGGAGTTCTGTGATATCCCAATGGCATATTCCTAACACTCGGCTGGTGTACTACTACATGTCCAAGTTTGAGCCAGAAATCTATCATGAGTCAAAAGTTATGAAAGAATGAAAAAGTGGCCCATGACTTATGGACGATACTGTATATATATTTGTTTGCGCGAAGCGCTGAAAATCGCTGGTTATATTTAATAGAAAAGCGAAACGTAATAAATATATTCCAACTCACTTTCTTCTCATCTCCAGATGAATCAGAATCTGAGTCGGATGAAGAAGAGGAGGAAGAAGACGACGAATCTACAACATAGTATCTTCCAAATTTATAATCAGATTCACATACTCTACGGTAGCAAGAATGAAATAAGAGTGAACATACCATTGCTCTTGCTTCTACTCCTCCTTCCTCCATTCTTCTTCTTCTCCTCTTCTCTTCCTTCATATTCATCTTCTGACATTGGCTCCTCCTTGATCTTTCCTACAACTATGGCCTACAATTTTTTCTCTCGTACAATTAAATCTCAATAACGGGAAACACGTGTTCCATATTTTCGAGCATCTATTTGCAAACGCTAAAGTACCTCTCCACACCAAAAGGTGGCCCCTTCATATGTTTTCAAACGATGCTATGCAATGGCACAAGCATGTTATCGAAGAAACATAAGTTTAACTATCGACGTGATTGAATATACCGTACCCCCTGATAGTACCACGCGGATTGAGTCATATCGTAGTTAGATCATTCCCAAGGTAGATCAAATCTATCCCAAATCAAAGCGCAGGTAAATAAAAATACAGTCCAAGGTGGATGAAATCCAGTTCAAGTAGATCAAATCCATTCCAAGGTAAATCACTAAGACTACGGTATGACGGAATTCGCGTGGGACCATCAAGGGGTACTGTATGTTCAATCACGTTGATATCATACGCGGGAGTTTGAATGAAATGCACGTGTGGAGAGGTACTTTATATCTCCGAAAGTTCAGATAGGGTAACTCACTATCAGCAACGACATTCTCTTTGTCTCTCCTCTCAGGGGTTCGACTGTCTCTTCTCTTCACTGGAGATCTGCAATATACACAATATATTTAATGTTATTCTAACTTGTCCATTAACGGAATCCAAAATCTTCGAGTTTATTTGGATAGATCAACGCCTTCTCTCTCGTTCCTTTGATCGACGAGAGATAATGCGAAACGAGGAGAGTCCTTTCCATTTAGACATGACTAATCTCCATGCTTGCCATCATCTCTGCCTACCTCTTCCTCTCAGGTGCTCTACTATCTCTTCTCCTTCCATCTCTCCTTCCAATGGGAGATCTCTCTCTTCTCTCTCTTCTCACTGGTGATCTCGAGTCTCTTCTTCGATCAACGGCTGATCTGGAACATACATAGTTGACCTCCTTCTTCGATTAAAGGAGGGGTGGCACGAATATCTGGCTTGAAGACTTCTATAGGGGAGGTTGTGGGGATTCGTTACCCAATCGCATTTGCGAAACACCCATGTAACCAATTTTAGTTTAAACCGAGCTATGAGCGTTTGGCTGTATGCCAAGCGGGCCTGATCGCTCAGGCAACTAGAGAGGGATAAGGGGACAATGAAGAGACCGCGCATGCAAATGGGCGCGCGCCTCTCGGCTCTGCAATTTACATACGCGTTCGTGCCTCCCCTTCTTTAAGTCTAAAATGTGGCAACAACTATACTTCGTTGTGAATACAACTTATCCAATTGAGGATAACTCGTGATCAGTGTACAGACTACTATAGAGAGCGATGACATTTCGACAAAAAATTTCGAAAAGAAGACATTTTGAAAAATGCGAGCGTATTTTTGGAAACCGTTTTCACGTCTTTAACACAACTTTTCTTGACTTTTCTTATCAATTTCGATAACGGAAATGAAAGAACTCGATAGTGAGTGCAAACATGCAGTAAATATTATATTAAGGCAACTATGGTTGATAGTTTTTCGAAACGATTTTCCAAATTATCCTTTTTCGAAAATGTCTTATCACCCTACAGAGAGCATATATATATTTTTTAGTCCTCCCACTCCCTGGATTCCAGGGATACGAAAATGTATAAACTGGAAAGTAATGGGCGTAAACGTTTAAAAAAATACTTCCATGACTCCAGACCAAGCAAGCATTACTATACTAGAAAATACTAGAAAAATTTCTCACCTCTTCCTTTCTCTACTATCATTTCTCTCCTCTCCTCTCTTCTTTCTAATGGGCGAATGACGACGACGATGAATTGGAGATCTCAAGAGGGAGAGATATTCTTTCGTCACTCATTATTTATACACTCATTGTATCGAAAAAAATATATAAACTGCTAACCGGACAGGAGAGTCTCTTCTTCTTCTCACAGGAGATCTGACTGGTGATCTGAAATAGAAGAAATTATGATGATTCAAGACGAAAACATCTTTCACAGTCACTTAGTTTCCAATTTATGATTGACCATGAGCCTTTTTTCTACACATCAATTTATTTTGTTTACCATACCTGACAGGTGATCTGGACGCTCTTCTTTTTCTCGTTGGTGATCCATTTCTCTTTCTCTGTTCCCTCCTCTCATCTCCCGATGACAGAGGCTCTTCCTTCACCTTCTCTGCAACAAACATCTAATTAGATAAACTGCATCTGAGGACACATTATTCGAAACTAATTATGATTCATAATGACAATGAATGAAGGAAGTGATAGATCAAGTGAATCCTACTTCTCTCGACAGCATCTGAGTCTCTTCTTGATCTCTTGGGAGGAGGAGAAACAGATGAATCACGATGATGACGACTGCCTGGACAAATCAATCCATTATATCAATCTCATTAATAGCGCCTAATTTTGAGCAACCGTATACGAAAATATTGTGAAGAATATAACGTATTATATAAGATTGTGAAAATAATGACTGGAACACTTACTATCATCATCAGAGGCTGGTTCCTCCTTCTTCACTTTCATCTTCATCATTTTCCTCATTTTCTTCTCCATCTTCTTCTTTTTCTTCTTATCCTTCTTGCTCTTTTTCTTCTCACTCTTTTCTTCTTTCTTCATTCCGAGTGTCTTCCTGTAGACAGAATAGATAGTATCAAATAATCAATTCAATTGCTATACATAAACCCCCTTCAACATCACAACATCAACAATCGCCTCTCCACTAACCTCATCAATCTCTTCTTGTCCTTCTCGCTCATCGAATTGAAAAAGTCCAGAATGTTGTTCGTCTGCTCTTGCTGCAAAACACACAATGCTATATTTCATTTCTCCCTTTCTTCTTCGTCATAATCTCATCAACAATAAACATGTACTAATAATGGCAAATGAACCTTCTCTTTCACTGCATTTCCCATCATCTCCAATTGCTCGAACTCCTTCACTGACGAGAGCATCTGCAATGGCATCATGATGCATCAAAGGGTACAGATCAGACTATCCATACGATTGCTTCCCACCACCGTTTCTCTATCTCCCGTAGTCCAACTCACATTAGCTTTCAGTTTCATTCCGTGTTCTTCTCTCATCTGCTCTGCTAGTGTTCCACTATCAGCCGGTATCCATTCCTCTTCTCCCTCTACCTTCTCCTCCACCTTCTTCTTACGACCACGATATTCATTCTATAATTGATGATTAGAACACAGAATGTACATACTCACAAAGGTTCCATCATCTATAAATCGTAATTTTCTATTTTTTAGTTAGCGTACCTTGTCCATGATCTTTCCAGCTTTCTCTGCTTTTCTCATCTCTTTCACTAGATCCGAAGGATTGTTTGCATCTAAATTAATCGAGAATGAAATAGTGATATGAACTATCAAAGAGTGATAAATGCAGATGGTATCCTTACATCCTTCCTCCTCGTAGTTTCCACTCTTTCCATACAGGGGACATTCACTGTCCGTGTTCACGTGGCCCCAGTTGTGACATCGCACACACCGAACGTTTCGCACCTCAAACACAATGGTTTAAAACATTATATCTCCAGCCAATCCTGTTCATAACAATATGATTCATATGACCCAAGCTTCATACCAAGAACACAGAGGATATTGTGACTGGAGGCAAACAATTGCCCCCCCCCCCCCCATTCATTCCTTCCCCACCAGGATAAGGTACGAGGAGAGCTAAATTATTCTTCTCTTTTTGTAATTTATTTTCCAGATCGGCTCGTTTCAGAGCACGATGAATGCATCTTATAATCAGTCGTCTACGTCCTAAATTGTGATCTAGATATTCAGAAAACCCAATACAACCAGACTGGGTGATAAGAGAGAATCCAAAAGGGATAAAATGGAACTCACGGCGATTCCGAATGGGTGATCCACGATGGCCTCATTGTTCTGTGCCCATGACTCTCTGGGTGCATTGTACTTACGCTGCCACTCGAACTTTGGCTCCGGCTTCTCCTAAACACCTATTTATTAGGCATTGGCACAGTAATAATAGTATTTTAAACATTTGTTTATATATTTGCTACGCTCTTAAATAGTGCTAAGGCGAGAAATCGTTGTCATCATTGATATTACTACAGTAAGAAGATACATTAGGATATGATACCTCCTCTCGTTTGTTGATTCCAGCAGGTGCTTCGTACATGAACGACAATCCCATCTTTGCCTTCTCGTCTCCCAGAAGAGCTCTGCAATAGAATATAGTAATGTTTTTATTAAACTAAGGTCCAAAATCTTTCTTTATAAATTCGACGAACTTGTTGTTGAAGATTTCTTGCTCCTTCTCATACTGGACTCTCATCTCCGTTTCTCTTGTATCCTGCTGCTCCTTCTTCTGACGAGCCTCCCATACCTTAAGAACAAGTCCTTAATTCCAGTAATACAAAACATATATATATATATATATTAAAAGAGAAAAAGGAGAGAGGTTGCCTTTTTCAAGTTCCACCATGCTGAAGGATGGAAGTCCTTCTTGGACATGAAATTTTGGAATCCCTTTCCCATGGCTGGTGGAGGTCAATTCCCGATGAGCAGCGGCCTGCAAAAAGAAGTCAGAATGAAATGAAATACAATACAACAACAAATTTTGGAACAAACTAAAAGAAGAAAAGCTGAGATTGCTATACATCGCTTACGGCTATCCAGGATGATACCACACAAGGATAACCATTATATCAGCACAATTGACACTTCAAGACAGTCAGTTACAAAAATAATATCAAAACAACCTAATATTTCTCGCAGAATTCGAAACAAAACGCAATTCGAAATTCGAAAACCGGAGTCAGAATACCGTAATTTTTTACGGTTGAACTTGCTCAGTTACTTATTTTCACTTATTGACTTTATTAATAAAAAAAATGAAAATCGCATATCATTACGAATTTACATCCATTAAAATTTTTAAATTGCAATAGACTGTACACGGACAAAGAATGGACGACTCCTTCCTTGTCTCCCTTCTCCTCCAATCATTATCGTCGCTCTCGTCTACCACGGCGTTTTGCATGGGGTGAGCGAGAGAGGAGAGAGCGGTCAGGGGAATGGCGAGAGAGCATGCAAATATGAGAGAGTGCGCAAGGGTCTCACCACGAAAGCTAACTTGGCGTTTTGCCAGTAGAACGCCGTGTCTACAAAAATGTTAGTAGAAGGAGCATCGGCGGCGATGCTCCTTCTACTAACATTTTTTGTCTCTATTTCATCAGGTTTATTTATTCGTTATATTCCAATCTCCTAAGTTGATACATTCAGTGAGTAGTCTTAGTCCTTTTCTCAAGCACTATGAACCTCTCAACTACCATACCTCCGATCTCGCTCGAGTCTCAAGGTAATAATGAAATGGGCATGGATCTACCGTACCCCCTCAGATCCGCTCAATCACACGACAATGTGAGACTGGAATTCGATGCCTTCAACCGTACCTTCAAGCTTCTTCTTCGCAAGATCTCTCCTAAAGAGTAAGCTCATCATTGAGATTACTGCATTTGGATGAATATCGATTGCTAGAAGTGAAATGAAGGATTGAGTTCATCCTCAGATCCGTCATTCATGAAGACGCCATATTTGAATTCGGTAATGAGACAATGAAAGTGGATCGAGTAAACAATATGTACAAGGGTCACGTTGAGGGTGGGTTACGGTAGTCTCCCGAGTTGAATCAGATGAACGATTGAAGGAGATGGAGGTTCCCGAGTGTACGGTTCGATCCACGATGGGATCTTCACTGGTGCCATAGAATTGTCGAATGGGAAAAAATACGGAGTGAGTGAAAGGTAAGAAAGAACGGGAAGAGACTCATTGATTCAGATTGACTACGCAACCCTTCACCATTCATCTTCTCCTTTCCACACTTTTATGTATGATGTTGATCATATAAACATGCCCAAGACAAAGAAGATCGTAAAGAGGTATGGTAACCCATGCTACATTGAATAATAATGATTGATTACTGATTGTAGATCGGACGGTTCTTCGTCTATCACTCACGAGTCAGAGAGTATGTGTGGATTGAGTGACCCCAAGATTGTAGTGAGTCAATCAATCGATCCACCATCTCAATCATTCCTTCTTCCAGGATAGTCTCAAAGTGGAGAAGGGCCAGTCGACCTCTCCCATTCCTCCGTCAGTTCTCATTCACTCATTCCATCTAATCTCTTCTATTCCAGACCTAATCGTCGTTCTAAACGTGAAAAGAAACCGCCCGTGAAAAATTCTGGGACAGTAGACTGTGTTTTCTAAGAATTGATGTATGGGAGGCAAGAATGTCTGGTTGATTGAGACCCTCTCGATTGTAGATCGACCACTTGCTCTACGCCAAATATTTCAATGGACCCGGCAATATAAACAACGAGAAGTTAGCGAATTAGATAATGAATAAATATGATGCTGAGAGCTAGAGAGAGAGAAAGAGAGAGAGAGATTTCATTTCTCTTCAGGACGTATGGAATACTCTCGAGTTTGGTGGATAAGGAAATTAACGGAGTGAATCAAGTGTATAAAGACACAGACTTCAATGGGATCAAAAATGTTGAATTCGCCCTTTACTCTCTCAAAGTTATTGTTTCTGTTCGAACACTTCACGAACTCGTTCTTTCCAGGTCTATAAAACGAAAGAAGACCCTGAAAACAGATACGCTAACGAAAATTTGGATGTGAACGCATTTCTTGCAGTGAATGCAAAGCAGAACCACGGAGATGTCTGCCTCGGATATACTTTCACCTACAGGTATCTCACTCCTCCCATCTTCCACTTCCTTGTCTATCACAGAGACTTTGCTGGAGGGACACTGGGATTGGCGTACGTGGGTACAGTATGCGCCCCCCATAGGGCAGGGTCCGAGTCTCAAGCCTCTGCCAATGCAGGCATCGTGACCTATCTCAATCGTGGTGAGAAGATAGAGATGGTTTAGGGGGGGGGGGGAGAGATTATGACGAACTCTCTCAATCAGGTCAACCGGTCCTGGAGCGTATTTCCTATCTGACTCTGGCTCACGAGATCGGCCATAATTTCGGATCTCCTCACGATGAAACTGATGAATGCAAGGGAGGCGATGGGGTGAATGAGAAGTCAATCCAACCACAATGAATGATCTCTCCTCTCTAAGGGTCAATTCATCATGTGGTACTCGGCTACTTCTGGAGATCAACAGAATAATAAGAAATTCTCGAAATGTTCAATTGATAAAATGTCGGCGGTATTGCATGTGAGACATCATCATTTTATATTGACTTATGATTAATTTAATTTAGAACGTAATGAAGATTGAACCTATTGATCAAAATGCTAAAAATGTTGAAAATCAATCGGGAGCACGAAACTGTTTCGTCCGTGAGAAGAATTGAATGAATGAGCGAGAGAGATAGAGAAGTGATATTGCAGCATCTGGTTCCCCCATTTGTGGCAATGGAATAGTGGAAGGAGAGGAGGAATGCGATTGTGGAGGCAAAGAGGTTCCATCTATCTCCTACATAGAGAGATCAACGAAACCATTTGAGGGTTGTGAATTAAGAGGAGAAAAACATCTTTGCTGTGATCCCCTGACATGTAAACTGGTGGTCAGTCATTTGGTCATAGCTTAAATAACTATAATGGCCTCTTGTTCAGTCAGGTAAGGCGTGTTCTCCATCTCAAGGCCTCTGCTGCGATGATACGTGCAACATCAAAGCGAGTACCGAACAATGCAAAGAAGTGAGATTTGACTAAATGGCATCTCATAGCGATATGACACTCGCAAGCTCAAAAAGAGGATGGTTGTTTAGGGGACTGAGTGTACATTAGCAGCCATGTGCAGAGGGCCACCAGAGGGGGGAGCAGGGGCACAGGCTAAAGAGATGGCGGAGAGAGCCAAGTGCCCCGAACCAGACTCAAATAAAGAGAGAGCACCATGCCTGGATGTGACAGGAATTTGTTACCGTGGAGAGTGCAATACATCGATGGTGTGTACGAGTGTGCATTTGGAGGTATCTCCCCCATTCCATATGTGAGAGGAACTAGATATTACAGGATTGTGATTCAGAGGAGA
Source organism: Pristionchus entomophagus (assembly GCA_036245825.1). Lineage (NCBI taxonomy): Eukaryota > Metazoa > Nematoda > Chromadorea > Rhabditida > Neodiplogasteridae > Pristionchus > Pristionchus entomophagus. The sequence goes on from BTSX01000005.1 coordinate 24,634,918, forward strand.
AGACTTGTATGAGACACTGCAAGAAGGGCGAACGTGAGATAGAGGAGAAAGGACTGGGACGAAGGACCCTTTCAGAATGCATTCCCACCTCTAAACTGGATGAATTCAACAATCCATTGTACAAGCAGGAGGGAAGATGGGGCCATTCGGGACTCATGCTGGGACCGAGATCACAGTGCATGAAGGGAAAAGGTACTGAAGAAGGAATTACAGTAGATCCCTTGCAAGGACTTGCAAGTATATCTAAATTGATTCATGAAATTCTAGGTATGTGCAATAAGCACGACATCTGCAATAAAGTTCAAGCCTTTGGATCTCTCAGTAGGAATATGGGCAAGATCGTGGCAGGAGTGAGTGACACCCCCCCCCCCCCCCCTCTGACTCTTTCCATTAAGCTCCAATCATTCGGAGATCTGATGATAGAGAAGTGAGTACACGAAGTCGAGCCATTCTGTGGACGATACCAGATAGATCTCTGATCTCGATCGCTTATTCTGATCTTTGATCTTTGATCTCCATTCATCCCACTTGATCTTTGATCTCTCCATCAGAATCTGGGTGCTCATTCTTGTTGTGATCGGAGTCGTGGCTATTCTCGTGATTGTCATCAAATTCTGTTCTTATGCCACTCCCAGGTATGATTATGGGGAAGGGGAAGAGAGAGGGAGAGGAGGGGGTGGGAGGGGGGCAAGTGATTATGATCGAATCTCAGTTCGAATCCGAACAAACCAAAAGCGAAGAGTATCAAGCAGATCAAGAATATGATGGTGAGTAGAAGAGTCGAAGGGTAATGAGAGATTGAGTGTGTATATCTAGAGTGATCGAGTCAAACGGATCTCTAACAAGAGGAAGCCGAAGAAGGGGAAGGGTGAGTCTCCCCCCCCCCCCTCCAATCTCTCCTTCTCTTCATTCCCTTCTGCTGCCACTACCCCCACTAATGCACAGACACCGAAGGAAAAGACGAATGATGACGAGGAATAAGTGAGAAGAAAGAGAAGGATCAATCTACTCCCTCCTGATTCAGATATTCTAATCCAAGTCAAGCACATCGAGAGACGAGAAATTGCTTCATGATGTGATAAAAAAAGACTTTTCCAAAACTAAACAACCATTGGTTTTCATTGGGCACATACAACATTCTCGCAATAGATATCTGATAGTGGGGAGATAAACCTCTCAGATGGTGTATTTATATACTAGCTACTCGTATATCGTATGATGATTTATCCAACAGCAAACGTCTTTCAACATAGAAATTAGATGGCAAAAAAGATAGAAGAGTGATCAAGATGGGGACTTAGCATCTGTCCTTCTATGAAGAGTTAATGAGATGGGAAGGATGAATAGGAAGGCGATGGGGCCATTTGAGTAGCAAGTGGAGAGTGCTTCCATTGCCGGCATTGTACGACTGGAGAGTCCTGTGTGCATCATCCTCCAACTGCTTCCCTTCAATTACATTATTTACCTCAAGCCCATTCTCTCAACACTCATTTTTTGAAATACAAATCGTACCATGGTATATATATCTCTGTTGGTCTGCAGGGATTCTTTCCCTCTCTTCCACTTTCATCTTCACTTCGAATAATGTGGTCTGCACACCTTTAGAGAGTACGAAATTGATTGTCTTGCCTACAAGAAGAGATTTGTGTAGATCTTTTGAGACTACGAATTGAAATGCTGACGAACCACTACAAGTCTTGACAAAAAGATTGATTGCGTTAGCAGTATCTACATAGCTCCTCAGCTCTTCCTTCACTGAACGGGATAGCGAAGAACAAATGGAAAGCACTTTCTCCAGTTCATTTATAGTGAGATAACGAGCGATATACCTCTGTAACCATTTGTTTCAACGCTTGATATAATTATGGCAGCAAATCATTAACAATCAAATGAGAACTGACCATATTAATTGTATCCAGAGTCGGCTGTCTTGAGTAATGTTCGAGTAGATTCTTCCCACAATGAATTGCTTCTTCACGGGAGAGAATGGTCATCTTCTTTTTAATCATCGACAAGTAGTATTCATAGGAGTGTTTAGCACCCAAAGTGACGAGATCATCGAGGAATTTGCTCCGACACTCTGGAAATTGCTTCTTATTCGGAATGTTTTGGTGAAACTATGAAGATGCTGCGAAGACTATGAAGAAGGATATTCAAAATATAAAATAGTTCGAATGATCTCCATACCTAGGGGAAAATCTCCTATCGTCGTTTGAAGAAAAGTGACGAATGAGAGGGGATCCGCATCGATTTTGACTCCCCTCACCACTTGACCCTTATTGTACAGCATTTTACCGAGTACTGATGAATGGAGCGAGAGGGCCTCAACAACTCTGTTTCATACAAAATAAAGATTCACAATAAGCATTAACAAACTGACCGTTGCAGAAACGAGGATGCTCATTCCCCTTACGAGTACAGTAGTCGAATCGGGGAAAGATGTACAGACGTACAATGGATCGAGAGAATCACTAAAGAGAAAGAGATGATTCGTAAAGAGACAAAGACAAAAACAAACAAAGAGATGATTCGTAAAGAGAGACAAAGACAACAAAAAAAAACACATACCTCATATCTCGCTTCATCTCATCAAACGGGTAAATACTATCACTATCGAAAAGATGCTGGCATGAATTAACGCTCAAACTCAAATTGCCAAGCAACAAAAACTCACAGAGTAGCTCTCCCAAGCATTATTCTGATGTAGTATTTTTGCGAAATCTCTCAAGACACATAGCTGCTGTGACTGATTAAATAATAAGGCACACTTTTATTAATTTACTGACTAACTTACATTATCCATGATCAAAATCTTGACTGCGAGTCGCAACTTCAGTTGAAGGGCAAGATTTAATCGATCCATGATAGAGGAAGAAAATACGACGCAACCTTCATTCACATTCACGTTCAGTTTCGATTTGTTTAATGTATGAACTCACAATTTGTTTTCTTGAGACACGGGTAGATCATATCGAGTAAATCTCCAAAGGGGCCAGGATCGACGTCTAAATCGAATCTTCCATTTGAACTGCTTCCATAGAAGAGATTGTAGAAGAATGGAGAATGGAGAGCGAGGTACTGCAAATAATACATTTACCATATGGTTTTTGGCCATTTTTTGAATGCTTAGCGAAAGAACTGTCACGTTTTTCAGAGGAACTATTACCGAGGAGCTGACGATAAAATTCTGGCCGCGAACTCTTAGAATGGCAATATCCGGATAGAAAGAGTGGTCGAATAGGCAATGACCTCTTCTATACGATCGAGGATCTTCCCCAGATGAAGACATCTAAAGTAAAGGAGTCAAATCGGAAACGACTCTCTTAAAATCGTGTACTATCCCGCCGGTTAGAGAAATGAGAGAGCACGCGAAATTAGGAAAGTAGAGTTCTGATTTGTCATCACTAATCTGAACTGTCATTCCATACATAATTCAATAAAAAAGAAGAACAAAGAAAAAGTTAAACATAATGCAGAAAACGAGCGGATGTTCCTAAAGAAATTTGGCAGAAAACGTTCAGGATTGCTCTTACAGGAATGACTTAGAGCAACAGTAAACAAATCTACCAAGAAAGGGGGGAAACTTCAGACAAACACAAGGAGGAATGGAAATCGAGTTAGTTCATCGCACTTCTCCATAAATGGAATTCAACTGCCTTTAGACGTTGAATGAGTATGAAACAGTAAGAATACACACTATCAACACAAAATAATACACGGCCGTTAACGATTACGGAGTTCTCTCTTCCAATGTCAATATTTTTCTATACCGTACTCTTTTCCTATTCGTTGGGTGCTGTTGCGGTGCTGTTGCGGAATACTCGAATGAGACAATGACAATAGAAAGGGATTCCAATATGTATGAAGGGATAATCAAAGGTAGAATAGATGAATCAGTCTTAAATAATTAATCGGTTTAATATCAGATGATAATCAATCTCAAGTCTTCGGTTCCATTCACGATGGAATCTTTGAGGGAATGATCACTTTGTCCAATGGAGAAGAGTTCTGGGTCAGCTTAGTGAAATTTCAATGTGAAAAATAGAAGCACAGATTGAGTCTTCTTTCCCATACAACGCAAGTGTTCCATTTCACTCTTTTATTTATTCAACAGACGAAATTGAAATGCCTGAATCTACTGAAAGAATGATGAGGTTAGTGTAAAAAGGGTTTTAAAAAAGTGGTGTAGGCGCCCTTCCATTCCATCCTCCCGGGTTCGAGGTTGGTGTTTCATCCTCATTCACTCTCCATAATCTCTGTATAGATCATCTCGCTTGGATCTCCTTCCTTCTCCTTCTCGTTCTCGTTCTCCTGATCCATATCATACATGCTATCATGAGCTAAGCAGTGGACATGTTTGTTAATTATAGAAGAAGGATATTCACTCTCTCATTCAGTCTCATAAGGGAAACGATCAGAAGAGTCCAATTGCACCTCAATCCCTTCTCCCAACTAGCTAATAATAGGTAAAAAAGAGTAATTGACAATGAGACAAGAATGAATGAGAATGTTGAGGGGTGAACGTGGAAGATCCCGACAGATGCAAAATTGCAGAGTGATGGATTGTGGAGCAATAGATATTGTGGAGTATTGGTTCAGGTTCTTTCTCATTCTTTTATTCACTATCTATTCCATTATTCTTACGATTGATCATGTTCTCTATACTTGGAACGAGAATCAGAGAATGCATTCTTTGAGGGATTCTTCATTATGCATCCAATATCGAATGATGAAAGGAAGAGGAATCATCACTTTTTCTCTCCGTGCACAATACGGAATATATCGAGAAATCTTCACGTGGGATTCAGATTATGGTCATGAATTATGATTAATGAATATTTGATGCAGAGACTCTTGGCGATTAAACCAAAGAAAAAACCGAACATTGGTGATAGACAAACTAATTGCTTTATTGGTGAGATTCTTGAATGATTAAATTTGCACAATGGATCGTTTGATAGCATTCTGCCATCATTTCCAGAATACGACACTCCCTTCTGTGGGAATGGAATACGTGAGGAAGATGAGGAATGTGACTGTGGATACGATGAACAAGTTCTCCTATCTTCCTCTCCCCCTCCCCCTCCCCCCTCCCCTCCCCCCTCCCCTCCCCCTCCCCTCCCCCCTCCCCTCCCCTCCCCCCTCTCCTCCCCTCCCCCCTCCCCTCCCCCCCCCTCTCCTCTCCCCCCTCCCCCCTCTCCTCTAATATCATTCCTTCTCTAGGATTGTCTCAATGCGGGTGACAAGTGTTGTTGGCCAGGCAATGCGGATCTAGGATGCCAGACCAGAGTGGGTCTAATCAATCCATCCTCTTATTCATCCATTGTCCATACAGAATGTATCCAACGGGAACAAGGGATGTTCTCCCAGTCAGGGATACTTTTGCAATGCGGATTGCCATGTGAGGAAAAAGGGAGAGATATGTCAAGAGGTCTGAGATATCTTATTCCCCACTCATATCTTTTTGGCTCCGACATGTTTTTTGTTGTTGTAAAAAACTTATCCCCATTGGAATGAGTTTAGAGTTATGTCATGAATATTATTTTCCTTTTATTTGATTATTTTATTTTTTATTATATTTTCTTTAAAAAATACCGTTTTTCAAGAAGTGGAATATTATTTTTTATTGTGCATGAAGATACTAAGATGGGAATGAATAGACAATATCAAACCAATAACAGCCTGTTTTGCTGTGAAATACTTAACTCTAAAGAAAGTAACTCTAAAGACTCTAAAGACTTTTAACTCTAAAGAAAGAATGCCGGGATTTATACTCCCACACTACTCCCCGACATGACCCGACCACGCGAAAATTATTGCAAAACACTTTGCACCGGTGGGGATTTGAACCTGCGCTGTCACGATCCAAAGCGCCATCTTCAAACCACTACACCACGCTTTAAGCTTAATAAAACCCATCAATCAAAACCGTGCTCAAACCTTCACGGGTCACCCTACACGAATGTCAACTCTATTTGGCACTCCCCCTCGAAGAACCAAGAAAGGTGACCAAACTCGGAGAATCTCGGCTAAAAACACCGTTTTCCGGACGATAGTACCTCACGGAAACAGATGCTGCTCAGCCGCCTTTGCTGTTATCGACTCAACCAAAGCAGTCATCGAAACCCCGATGTTTTCCCCACCTAATACCTGTATTCGCTAGAACCTGTTTATATTTGCCATATACTTTTCAAGAGCCTGAATAGCGATTTCTCCAAACGCCAAAACTTCACCCGGCCATATCTCACTTCAGAGTGATCCTACAGGGTTGATACACAGCTTCTGTTGAATTTTTGCTGAACAATCAGTATTTCGTGTCCCTTTCGCTCTCGCTCTTTCCCCTCACCCTTTACTCCTGCCGTGTCTCGTATCTCCATAGCAATAACTTGTCCCACTGAACTCCTCCTTCTTACTCTATTCTCTATTTCAGCTTGGGAAATTTAAACTTGCGGGTACTTTCTTTCTCCTTCCTCCTTTGGCAGCAATTCCATCCGTTGGAATGCGTCTGTGATGGGATAAGATTGTGTGAAAAAAACGAAAAAAAAAACCTAAAAAAACAAAAAAATTTAAAAATTAAAAAAAAAAAACAACTAAAAACAATTTTTTTTGAGGTTACTGATTGTGCTACTTCCTCCACATGTAATGGACTTTCTGTTGACTGTCCCAACCCACTTCCAATCAACGAGAATAAGCCATACAATGATGTCACTGGTGCTTGTTTCAAAGGAGAATGCAATAATACTGTTTGTGCTGCAGTGGGATTTGAGGTGAGAGAGGGGAGGGGGGGGGAGGGGAGGGGTGGATTACTCAGATTGGATTAAGGAGTGCCAAACCAACGCCCGTACATGTCTACGACACTGCAGAGTCAATGGAGGCAAGTGGGCTGACCTCTCCCCCTCCCCATCCCCTTTCCCCTTTCTATCTCTCATATTTTCCTTCTCAGTGTGCAAATCAACAGCGACTCTCTCTATCTTCTCTCATCCCAATTATAGTCAGAAGGGACGATGGGGTCATTCAGGAGTAATGAAGAATGCTGAAGAACAATGTCGGAATGGATTGGGTATGGTAGTTGGAATGAAGGATGAGGAAGAATCAGTCTCATTCAGGTTATTGTGATTCTTCTGATGTTTGTCGAGATGTAGTGAATGAAGATAAAGTATCTCGGAACAGAGTCTCTATTGGGGTTTGATCCATTCTCTCTCTCTTCTTCATTATTCCCATTCAGTTTCACTCCTTCGGGGAACTTCTCGCGCATAAGTGAGTATAATCATGATGGAATCTCTCCTCACTTGGGAGTTTTTCAGCTTCTGGATTCTCATTTTGATCGTCATCTTCGCTTCCATAATCGTCTATCTTTCGGTAATTTTCTGCTACTACAAAATACCTCGGTATCCTAATCAATATTATCTCATTTCACTCTCTTTTTTAGATTGAGTTTGAGAAAAAAAAAAAAAAGTAATGAAGTGAAGGCCGACGTGAAATTGAAGTGAAACCTCCGGTAAGAAAAGTCAGATAATTATTTATTGATGAGTTCATAGGAATCAAAGCCTAAGTCGAAAGAAGTCAAAATAAATACCCCTGCTAAAGGTATCTTATTAGTAAGAGACAATAAATTTGATGGAAAACTGTCAGGAGTTTCATCAGTAACTGCTAAAGGGAAAATGACTCCGAGCATAGAAAAGAAGAGCTGATAATTGCGGTTTCCATTCTTGATCAGATCAGTCCGAACAAGACTCATGACTCATTCATTGAGTCCTCAATGTACCCGACTGAGAAACAGTAAATAACTTTCAAACACGTACAAAACACAAATTCTCGTGTTGATAAAATACTTTGTTCTACTGAATGATTCTTCACTAGTGGATATTAAACAAGAGATAATGGAAAGGGTCAATTGAACTCTCTTGAACTTCCTTCATCACTTGACCATTCGTTGAATGTGTTAAGCATCTATTTACATAGTAACCAATCTAGAAGGCGAAAGCAGAGAATCAATCGGAGAAGGAATAGTTAAGCATCGCCATGAAGGCTTTTCTTTCTCATCTAGAAGAACATAGAAAAAGAACTCTTGTCTACTAGTAGTAGACTACTACAGTCAAACCAAGCTCACTTCAACAAAACAGAGAATAGTGTATTCAGATAATGAATAGGACCGTAATGAGAACTATGATTATGGTGACAAGTATCGACTTCAATAATAGAAAAATAAACGGCAGCTCGAAATCTGGAGAAAGAAAAGTTTTAAAATATGCATTGGGTAGATCAAACCTTTTGTGTACGGATACAATTTGGAGTGGATAAATTTGAAGTGAGGAATTAGATGGGCATATGATTGAAGAAGATGAGAGTTATTCTGAACTATTTCACTGCCGTAGAAATGTTGAATTGGCAAAATGAGAGATGTGAGAACGAATAAAAGAGCGTAGATTCGAGCTGAAAGAAAGTCTCAAATTTAATTAAGAAAAAGGAAACTGACTTTGAGAGGGAACCGAGAAGGAGGAATAGGTTTTGATTGAAAATATGAGTTGAGATGGAATGATAATTAACAGAAAAATAAGAATCATGACGATTGGATTGATATACTTATGACTTGGAGGAAGAATTAAAACAAAAATGATGAGTATTGCAATGGAAGATAGGAAGGAAGTTGAGAGTATCCAATGGAGTGATTTGTTCTCTTTCAATCGAATACTCACTGAGATACCATTACTGTAATAAATATTATAAGTGAAATTAACTAATTATGTTTCTCACAACTGTTTTCTCGGATTGTAGTAATTTCCAGAAGAGATTCCATATATAGATTCGATTTGGTATAGGCCAGTTCCAGTAGTGTTATCATCCATGAACCCTATAATGAAAATATTTAATTTGTGGGATTGAATGATATTTTCTTACCTGATAGTCTGTTTCCATTGATATAAGTCCATCTGGCAACAGATGTTTCTTCCTTCGATGTTCCCTGATATCATATTCCCATTCCAAAGATTCAATGAGATCTCACGTGGAATATACATTTGAGTATAGTGGGGAAAGTGCTTTCCTTCTCACAAATCACTTCCAATTCAACTCGCCGATACATAGACACGTATGGAGTCTCAAGAAGAAAGGGATCTAATCACTCTCTCTCACCACCCCACCCCCCCCCCTCCCCCAACCGATTCTCTTCTTGCTTCTTTTACTTCCAATTCGATTCCCTTCAACATATGAGCAGTCGACGCAATTCGATGATTCTTCCCACTTAAATTTCATGTAAAATTGATTAGGTTTTTCTTAAATCTCACTCCATATTAGTCATAAACTGGGGTTTCCACAATTTGTGATTGGCGGGAAGAATCATCTTTTGAATTCCCTCGTAGTCTTGAGGGTTCCACATGAGTCTTTTGTCTCTTCAATTGATCAAAATGAGAAAAGGGGGGGGGGGGGTGGGGTGGGGTGGAGGGAGGGGGGGGGGGGGTGGGGAAAGGGAATACTCACTGCCAAGTGCATACTATGGTGCACAACATAACTGCCAGAGGGGAATCAGAGTCAGGAAAGTAGATATGTTGTACTCCAAGAATCACTTCTACCGTAGTCCCATCAGGGGGAGGTTTCTGTAGTGGATATAAGAGAGCAGATCGGACTCGTCTAACCTTGTAGTCATAGCCGTTGAATAGTTTCTCAGTCAGCTTTTGTCGCTTTGATTTATCATCTAAAAATGAATAAATTTCAGCTTCCAGCATAATCGTCAAAGAAGAAATAAAGTATTGAACATACTTGCTTCTATAGAGAGGATAAGAGTGAGGAGTGGAAACAAAGGAAGGAAGAGCATTGAGAATGAATAGAGAGTCCCCTGATACTCCCACTATAAACAGAGGAATGTAAACATGACTGGACGGATGAATCAATCAACGATTGGTAGTTCACTTCGTGGCAAATGGCATATCTAGATTTCAGCTACTCTGATGAATATTCATAACTTTATTCACAGGGATAGATAACAGTTCATAAATACATCAATGCTTAGGTACATAAATTATAAATGAAAGAATCGTGAGAGTGGGTTGGAATGTTGGATGGGAAGGAAAGTCTGGCTAGTTACTGAATCGAGGCAGTTATTCATACAATTAACGAAGTAATTATTACAATTTTGATAAGGATAAATATAAGATAAATGGAAATAAGTGAGAGATACCCAATTTGAATGATTGTGTCTGATTATGCTCTATACCAACATCTACTCTTTCAGTGATATTGTCGTGAGGTGGTGCGGGATACGGTAGGAGGGGGTGCAGTGGAGGGGCCGACGAATGAAAGAAGATGATCGGGAGGAGGAGGGAGAGGGGCCTTCTTGGGGGAGGAACCCACTCGGGAGAGTTTGATGTAGAGAGAGAGGGTGATGACGAAGAGAGCTGCTGCTACTGCTGAGAGAGAACCTGGAGGGAAGAAGGAGATTAGTGGAGGGAAGGGGAGGGGGGGAGGGGGGGGGGGAGGGAGTACCTGAGAGGACGAGTAGACCAGATCGAGATATGGCACACTCAGGAGCTGAATCAGTGTCTGAGGAGAGAATAGCTGGAAGGGAGAGGAGTCATCACTCGAATGGATAAGAAAGAGTGGAGAATGAGGAGAAGGTGAATATTAGTGACTCACTCTTTTCTTCTCTCTTCTTCTCTGCTGCCTCAGCTGGCGATTCCTCGTCCAGATCATAGATGAGAAGTTGACCAGCGATCATAGGAACCTGCCAAGGAAGGGAATGATCGAGACCCCCCTCCCCCCCCCCCTCCCCTCCCCCGTCCCTATTTACCCCATTATCGTCTCTATCATCCATTGGCAGAGGGTCGTCTCTCTTGCGTGCATTCCTCCAATCCACCTGAATATTCTTCCATCTCATCCCTTCTCTATCTCTTTCTTCTCACAGTCATTGATCCAATCTTATCTCCTCTTCTCAATGCTCCTCTTCCATTGGAAGAAGGAGTTCGACCCATTCGAAGACGAGAAGGAGGAGTTACACGCTTACGATCCGCCTAAAATCATGATCAATATGTATTCGAGAGAAGATGATCATCCAATAGGAAAAGAGAGTATTCATGGCCCAGATGTTTCATAATATCTATGTACATCTAGTCTTCCTGTGATCAAGAAATGCTCACCAGTTTGAGTTGGTTCTTGACTCTGTCCATACTCATGAGAAGGGCTCTTCTATCATCCACCGAATCCCTGCAATCTCTCTCCCTTCCCCCCTGATTCCCTCCTTTCCTCTCCCAACCTGAGCATCTTCTGTAGTGAATCAGCAGAGAGATCATCGGGCAGATTGGCCAGTAGATCAGTGAGATTGGGAGGAATTGTCACTTCAGAGTAATCATTGTAGTCAGAACTACCAGATGATGGCACTGAACGGAATATCACATCATCAAAATTAACTTTTTGTCCATCTGATCATCTCTCTACCATCACCCCCCCCCCCCCCTTCCTCATTCTTGTCTTCCAGTCTCGTTTCCTTTCACTGGTTGCCATTATGACTCATCCATCTAAGAGGCATGACCTACTTCATCCTCTGTCTAATAAGCATCTCGAGTCGAGAGAAGGGAAAGGAAGAAGAAGAAAGTGCAAGTGAAGACTAGCTAGGAGGGGCACTTATTACGGACTCAAAGCGGGATCCGCTCAATGTGACTCCCTTCATACTTCTCAAATAGGTAGAAAATGAGCCCTTCTTTGCAAGGAAAGAGAGACAGGTTTGGATTGGTAACGGATCTCCGAGTAGACAGTAGAAGGTGTGAACGGGAGAGAGAGGAAGGAGGGGGGGGGGGGAGACTTACACTTGGTGGCGTGTTGATTCTCATCAATGAGGGGATCTTCCGTGGCGATTGGTTTGGATGGAGGAGGAGTGGGAGATTCCTGGAAGGGGATGGACTCTCTCCCCCTCTTCGAAGGAGATCACTCACCTTCACTTGCAAGTCGTCTTCAGTCTCAAACTCTTGTGTAACCGTCTCCGTTGCCTAAAAGACGGATCTCGATTCTCCGGCTTCTCCATCTCACTCACCGTAGTCACTCTAGCAGGCAGACCGAAGTCATCAGTGGCGATTCCTGGTCCGAATACAGTGGGAGAGAAGGGAGAATCAGTGATGGAAGACTCATCGAAGGCCGCTCCTTCTCAACGAGATTATATTTGATAGTTGCACTAGATTATTTCATTGAAAAAAATTATTGCTGAACGTTCTTTTCCTAACTCTAAAAAAAAGGGGAACCTGGGGCGGCGCGGCCATACGGATTCGATGAGAATTTATCCTTCGGACTAGAAAGAGCAGTTATCGATTGAATTGGATACAGTAACCCACTCTCTGATCTTATTGGTTCCTGCTTCATAATCATCATCCGCAGCTGGAGTCTCTTCATCCTCGTATTCACTTCCAATGGGACGAACAGTAGTCTTCTGAAGGGAGAAGAGGAAGGGGGATAAGACTACTCATTCGATCTCTCACCTTCCCATTCTTCCTTCCCTTGCTGCTATTCTTCTTAGTTGTCTTCGATGATCCCGATCGATAATCAACATCCTGGAAGGAGGGAATGGGTAGGTCAAAGGGAGGGGGGAGGGGGGGCTACCTCTTCCTGTTGATAATCTATGCTCTTATTAGCTCCCTCTATGGGTGGAGGAGCAGTGGAAGCACACGCGGGAGGCTAGAATAATTTTTTTCAAGAACTTAGTTACATTGTCCTTCTTTAAAAAATACTTTTGTTCTTATATCGATAATGAATTGTTATTGAACATTTTCGGCTCGAAAATGAAGGGAGAGAATGGATGGAAGACTGAGAAGAATGATTATGGTGTACTCACAGTGACATTGTTGCACATATTCTGTCCCTTCATGCACATTTGAATCTGGCAGAAGAACCAGACTCCAGGCTTGTCAGCGAATTTGAAGACCTGAGAGATCAGGTTGATTATTTCGTGCTTTGATTCGTCTTTTGAGATATTCAATGAGTTTCTATGGACTTTCTCTACTCACAAGTTTCGTATATTCCGGTCCATCCTTCACTTCCCTTATATGTACTTGAGTTCTCTCTCAATTTCGCCCTCGGATGGGAGTTCTTTCAATGATCTACCGGTCTCAAACAGCCAAACCATCTCTAGCTCTTCTTCTCCCTACTCGAGTATTTTGTCAAGACAATTACCTTCTGACCCCATTCTCATCCCTCTCTTCATATTCTATTCTCTCTCAATGGACAGATCAAAACTTCAAATACATCGACAGTAATAGATGCCTCTTGAAGGGAGGGAGGGGGGAGAGGGGGGGGGGGGGGGAGGGGGGGGGAAGCATCCGGAATGACTACTCTCATCCTTCGTTATTCACCTGACTCTCTGCATATCCCCGTTGTAGATCGGAAGAGTATCGAATGCCCGTGATGAGGATTGGATCAACGGGGCAACTGGAAGAGGAGAAGGAACTACCGTATCAAGAGGGGAGGGAACTACCGTATCAAGAGGGGAGGGAACTACCGTATCAAGAGGGGACGGAACTACCGTATCAAGAGGGGAGGGAACTACCGTATCAAGAGGGGAGGGAACTACCGTATCAAGAAGGGAGGGAACTACCGTACCCATTGTCATCGATTACTTCCGCCCTCTTTCCGAACCCATCCGTGACGTAACAACTCTTCACCAGAACTCCGTACATTTCTGGAATTACGGAGAATACGTGCGGAAACGTAATGAATGGTCTGATTCAGTCTCATTGCATCTACTTCTTAATAACAGATACATACTATCATTGCAATGCCATTGATGGAGTACTCTATCTCCCACTCTAGCGAATTGAATGGGAGGACCAGCAGGACGACCCGCATCGAGATCATCGATCGAAGAACTGAAAGGGGAGAGAAAACAGACTCTGGAATCGTTCAAGCGATAGTGATACTGCCGGAATTGGTGTTGAGATGAAAAGCTATTACTACAGCTGAAAGTGAGATGGAAGAGGGGGGGGGGGGAGAGGGGGGGGGAAGAGGGGGGGGGGGAGGGCATACCGATGGATTGAGTAGGAACAACCGGGAATGCCATGCCTCGCCTCCACTTCTGTCGTTGGAATCATACTGAAAGAGGAAGTCGTGTATTTTGTGTTCATCAATCAAATATCATGTTTAATTTTAGAGATAGAATAGACTACTTCATAGCTAATGAGATACTATCAATGCAATACAATACCATCAGATCGTACTTATACGTATGAATAACTAATCAATTTGAACAGGAAAACAAAGAAAGAGGATAAAAATAAGAGGAATATGATGGATGACAGTGGTTGTCAATTGGAATAATAAGGCGTTCATCTGACCTCACTCCCAATTCCGCTGTCAATCCTCGATTGGCCTCTTCGAAGAAACATTTGACATGGAACGCTTGATCGACTTTAGTGATGAATAACTGGAATGGATTAATTTCCTCTCCATTCATTCCCTCTTCTTTCTCACCGGATGGAAAGAGACCACTATCGTGATACCGTAGTACATCCCACGAGGATCCACCTCAAATTAACATCGTCCTTCATTTCATTTTTAAAAATGCAAAAAAAGCACTGTGATAACCATGAAATGCTCACCGATCGAAGGGATTTCATTCCACACACTCCGAATTTGAGGTCGAATCGTGGCTTTTTCGTTCTTTCAGATGGGAAATCATCCTGAAAATGGAATTGATTGAATTTCTAAATGGAATGGGCGAACTTTATAGCATTCGGGTAGATCTGCTCGGCCTTTTGCGTAGATTCGACCTGAAATTACCATGAATTCGTTATTTTATCTCCGCGAGTACACATTCTTTCTGCAGAATGATTGCTCACCCGCGAATAATTTTCTCGTCTTGACGTGTATTCGAATGGAATCATCCAGACATTCGATGTCGGGCTCATCGATGATGTCGTTGTCGATGCTGCAAGATCAGTTGATGAAGGGGTGGGGAGGGGGGAGGGGGAGGGGGGAGGGGGGATGGGGGAGGGGGTAGGGAGGGGGGGAGGTAGTCTGAACTGTCTCACCTAATCGCAGATGCAGTGGCAATCATGGCGAAGACGACAGACACGAATACAATTCTGCCCATTCCTCTACTGGATTGTGTCCTTCTCTCACTCGACAAGGGATCAGGATCCCTCGAGGGGCCTGGACCCCCGTGCATGATGGTACGGTAGGTGGAGGAGATTGGCCTATCGAGAACTGATTTAAGGATAATAACCAATAGGACTGAGGAAAGCGAGATCCAGTGAAAAAAGTGAAAGAGAAGGTGAAAGTTAGTGAGAGTGCGATGGGGGTAAATTGGCTTGAATTGAGTGGTCGGGATGGACAGAGAATGGGGAGAGAGACTCATTGTGAGAAGAGAGGAAGACATGGGTAAGTAGAGCATATGAGAGCAGTCGAACAAGAGAAGAGAGAGAGAGAGTGACACCCCCGAAAGTGAAATTACCGATGAGTCTTCTCCTCCTGAAGGACCCCCATTGAATATCCCGATGGAAAGGGAAAGGGGGCGGAGTCAAGAGGGGGATGATCAGAAAGAGGAAGGCATAGAAGGTGAAAGTAAATGACTGGTTCCATAAGGGGAAAGGTCGGATCCAGGATTGGGATAGAGGATAGAATATTGTGGAATTATGAAGAAGCAACGGGAAATTGGAGTTCCTATTCGAGTAAAATATATGTCGATTGGATATCGTCTTTTTTATTTAGTATCCGATAAAGATCTGATCATGCATTCAATCAGGAGAACGGAGAATAATAAAATTTCCAATGTCTCATCTAAAAGAAAAGAAAAAAGCCTGCAGTGAAATCCATTCCAAAGAAGGATATTTCACGAGCAATTATAATAGGGAACCGTCAGTCAAACCGAGTGGATCTTGACTGGTCATTACCCTTCCTTCCCTCTGGCAAGAGAGACCATTCACGTTCCTTCTGGACTCTTACCGGTCAGTGAATAGCCAGTCAACAATTCCTAATTGGTCTTCGGCTCGTTTCTACTATTCATTCCATCTCGCAACATATCTTGCAAAAAGGATCTCGTGAAGAAAAGTGAGAGCACGTAGTCTCAAGTCTGCAGGAATGGAGAAGAAGAGGATGTACAATAATTACTCTGCTAATATTGAGGCATTTTATTGAGACGTTTTGGAAATCGAATACGGAAATCATTGAGCAGGAAATCAACCACAGCTGCCTGCTCGTAGAATAGGCAAATATCAGTCGCCATAGCTCAGTCGGTTGTAGCGTGGGTCTAATAAGCCCAAGGTCGCAGGTTCGACCCCTGCTGGCGGCAAACTCCTTTGCTTCCTTCCGACTTTTTCTTTCAGTTAGTATTTATTGAACGAGGTAACGATTGGTTTATGAACGGAAATATTAGGCAGTCTTCATAAGTTCCCTACTCTTTCATCCTCTTACAATCTCTTTTGAATTTCCCATCAACTTGACGATCTAAATGAATTCCGATTGACATCGACAAATGAATTATCGAACCTCTTCATGCCTGTCTTTCATTATTTTCTGGAAGAATCGTGTATAGTTCAGCTTGTGATGTTTCACATTCAACATGTCAATCAATGACTACAATTCATTGATATTGGGTAAAAAAAATGGTTAAACTCACGAAATCGAAAGATCTCGTGTAATACATATCATCCTTGACAACGAATTTTCGAATCGGAGTAGAGAAGACTGAGAATGATCTTTGATCTCTCTCTCCCACTCTCCTCACCTTCGATAGAAATCAACAGAAGGATGAGAAATACAAATCGACCGTCCATTCGAATCTCCTTCACTCAAAATGAATCGATCGATTTGATGATCCTTCTCATCCTTCTCTCATTCTATCCCTCTCCTAGAAATGAGTGAGTCAATCCCAATGGTAGATCAGTCTTCTCTTATCAGCCAACGAATCTATTGTATCGAGTGACCCCAATTCGAGTCTCCGTAGATCTGCCAATCCCAATCAGGCGAGGCGACAGATGATCTTTGATCTATCTCGTTTTTTTTCAGGAAGCGAAATCGTCAATGTCGGATGTGGTAAGCTCTATTCTACGAGAATCTTCCTAACTCCTTATTCTCTCTCTCTCCCTTCAGTCGACTCAACTGACCTCTACTCCTCCCTCCAAGTCTGACTCAGTCCAGAAGTCACTCATTCTCGACAAGACTCAGATCATACGGTAAGTCATACTGTGACGGAGCCAATCAATCGATATTCTGTAGAGAGGAGCGACGCAATCGAATGCGATCCATGGGGTGAGGGAGAGCATCCGAGAATCAATCGATTAGCCATTCTTTCTACAGTATCCACGTCGCTGCTGATAACGACGATCGAACCATCTACGAACTTCCTGTGGTCATCAAGAAAACGAAGTAGGTCATAGGGAGGGAAAATTACGATATTTAATGATTCAGAAGTCGTCGTCGCGTGCACAAATTGAAGTGGAAGGACGCAATCGTCGATCCCGATGTCAGTCCCCCTCTCCCCCCCCCTCCCCCCTCCCTCTCCCCTCCCTCTCTTTTTGACTGTTCCTCTCCAGGCGAAGAGTGACACTGAATCGACGAGTGATACTAGCTATCGAGTCATGGCCTCCAGTTATATCCCCACAGATATCTCTGAGATGACTCCCCTCCAATTGACTCTACTCGGTGAGGGAATGTGAATGATACGCCTCTACGCCTCTCTAACATCCTTTCACTTACATCCTCAAACAAAATAATCTTCAGCAATGGCAACCTACTTGTGCCTCATTCTCTCCACTGTCTTCAAATTGATTGGTTCGTTACGCGAAACCACAATTAATCGGATGAATTTGTAGATGAGAAACTCGGAATCGGAAAATCTGTGGAAGAACAGAAGAAAGAGACGTAGATTTATGAAGAGGCCAAGATTTAGTCGATTCGATTTGCATCAAAACTTGTCAATAAATGTGAACAGTCCCCTTTCGTGTTTGTTGTGCTTACATTATATCGATTCTCGATTTGATCGAATATCAAGATTGAGGAAGAGCTCTGTGAGGGTAATACACATTATTAAGAAATCAACAGGCTACATACAAGAGCAAAACCCCTCGAAGCCCCTCCCACTCGTTCAAAAATGGTAACATATTTCCGACACGGAAAAACACGAATACTGTACAACCGGGAAAAAGACACGTATCAGTTCTTGATCGCCGGGGAATACCGTATACTTCCTTGCCGGCAAGTAGGGACCACCGAACCGGAAAAGTTAGAATCAGAGCCGGCAAATGTCGTTTCATGGAGTGGGAAGCGTCGAAATGCGGGAATTTAGATCCTCCACGTATTTTGGCATTTTCCAGGATTAACCTCTTATTTCGGAATGCGCCTTTACATTCTTATCATTAATACGAAATTCAGGTAACAAAGCACAACAAATAAAAAAAATTAGAAAATTCTGTGAACGCGATCATGTTTTAAATCGTCGGTGAAAATTGCATACTTGGCGAATTCGCAGGTTTTAATTAGCTTACGGCTTATTCTCGGGATGCGCCTTCTCGGTTTTGACTTCAGTATGATCAGTGTGCAGGAGTTAAACTTTTATCAAGTTTTTCCCGAAATCCATGGACGCGATCCTTGCGAAATAACTAACGGACAAAACAATAAAACACGTCATGTAACAAGTGATTAAAACCCTTTGTTGATACATTTTTATATTTTATGTATCGCATTTGTATAAACCATTTATTGGAGTACGAAATACGATCATTTGAAATATAGATTCAGTTAAATTCACTACTGCCCGCGGTTTCACGAAAAATTAAATTAAAAGTGTTTGAAATTCGCAATTGGTGTCCTGCTTACCATGCCATGACCCACCGAACCGATTTCGTGCGGGACTGCACCGAGAGGGGCGTGGCTTAGACGGGTAGGCCAGAACTCACTGATTTATTTTTTTCGTAAAAATCTGAGTAACTTTAATGAATTCTGCACTCCCGATTACCCGATTGCACATAAAGAATAATTTTTAGAGGAATTTTAAAATTTTACTTGTTGGTCCCTAGCCGGCAAGCTCGCCGAGTTTACAAATTTATTCTGTTTTCTTGTTGCACTTATGTTAGTTGTTGATTGTGTTGCTTAAATATGGTCTTACTCTTATCGCAGATTACTACAGCACCGGTAGAGCGCTGTTGTGAAGCCGGGCGACGCGGGACACAACTCCAAACAGGTATTCCATTTTGTTCAATGCTCCTTGCCGTTTGAGGCGTTCGCTTTCATTTCAAGCGATTCATATTGAGTAAAATGCTATGCCAGTTATACCTTTACGCCCAGAAGCCTCTTTACTACTCATATTCTATTCAAAAATGAGAGATCCCATGTCTTGCTTTGAGTTTTACCGTGAAATTATTGCCGAGCGACGAATTTCCTTTCAGACGGTGATTAAAGCACGCAGCTGCCATGCTGCTGCTCACCACGCCCGAGAAGTTCCAGCACATCCAGCGTGTGATGAACATCAACATCGATGGAAGCAAGATAGAAGGTACGTTCGATATTTCCGCCGCCAAAATTTTTAAATGTTTCATACTTTCACACTCGAAAACGAAGTCATTTAATTATTATAATTATGTTAATATAGCGGAATGTGATCTGATAGCTGCTTGATATTTCCTCTATATCTGGTATCATTTGATCGTAGCATTGTGCTCAAAATGCGTGGACCATTGCGTGTTTTTAAATAGTTTGTTGAACGGGTGAGTTTAGGAATATGTAGCGATTGTAGTTCATTATTGATGTATTTAGAAATGTATTACTACAGGGAATCGACGTCACTCGACGCGCTGGAGATTTCGCTGAGGAGAGATTGAGAAGATCACCACCGTCATGCAGAACCTCACCCAGTACAAGATCCCCGAATGGTTCCTCAGTAGATAGAGGAACTACAAGATTGAAAGACCAGTCAGGTATCTTATTTGTTTTCATTTAAAATTTTATTATGTTATAGTATGACTGTAGTACTTCCTAAACATTGCCCAGCAGATGAACAATTTTTATATTTCATACATTTTTTTTTATAATACACCATCTGTTCGGGAATGTTTAGAAAGTACGATAATTGGGCATTGTTTAATGACCGTTCTTGACTGATGGTGAAGGAGTTTAATATTGTTCATTAGCATGTTTGAAGGTTCTCTTCAACGGCATCGATATAAAGTAGCGTGAGGATCTCGAGCGTCTGAAGAAGATTTGCCTTCACAGAGGTCTCCGTTACTTCTGGGGGCTATGTGTCCGCGGACGACACACTTTATATTGTATTGTGATGATGTTTTAAAGATAAAGAATGTATACTTATTATACTCCTTTGACACGTTATAATGAGAGAGAACACGAGAGCATGGTCAGTAGGGATGTCGTTTCGGTTTCGGTATTACCGAAAAATTTTCTACAGGCACTTACAAAATTTCGGTTTTCGGAAAATTCCTGTACAAAATTTTCGGTAATACCGAAAATTTCGGTTTTGGTTCGGTAATGGGCTCATATCTCGCTTCAAACTCAAGTGTCAGTCTACCTCCCATGCAAAGTTTTACAAAATTTGAGATCTCATAATCACTATGAAATCATCACGTTTTCACTCATAACTCGCTTCAAAATCATCGGAGAGACTTGGGAAAGGTACACAACGACTTCCCATGCAAAGATTAACATATTTGAAATTTCGTCTTTATTACGTAATTTTCATATTCTCGCTCACATCTCGCTTCAAAATAATCGCCTGAGACAAGTTCAGTATCATTTTGTAAAGCTCCTCGAGGGGGTTCGAATGGTACTACAATTGGCCTCATACGATCATTTTGAAGCGCGTTATGAGGCAAAATGTGAAAAGTTGAAAAATTACGTAATGATGACGAAATTTCAAATATGTTAATCTTTGCATGGGAAGTCGTTGTGTACCTTTCCCAAGTCTCTCCGATGATTTTGAAGCGAGTTATGAGCGAAAAAGTGACGATTTCATAGTGATGCTCTGCTCACGAATTCTCAAAATTTGTAAAACTTTGCATGGGAGGTAGACTGACACTTCTCCCAAGGTCCCCGTTGAGTTTGAAGCGAGATATGGGCCCATTACCGAACCAAAACCGAAAATTTGAACTGAAACCGAAAACTTACAAATTTTTTTTCGCTAATACCGAAAATCTTAGGCGAAATTTCGGTAATACCGAAACCGAAACGACATCCCTAATGGTCAGGTTATTAGAACGGTGCCCAAGAATGCAGAAAAGAGGAAGGGTTCGGGTTCAAGTTCCGAAAATACTTCAATAAATTGTTCTGCTCTCTCTCTCTCTCTATCACCGACTTTGACTCATAGTCTTTCTCCGAGGGTAAGAAGGAGATGTCGAACATAGCGCAGTGGCTAACACTTTTGTCTGGCAAACGGGACTCGACCAACCCGGTTCGGTTCGAGCCCCCTTGCTCTCTTTTCTCTTGCAAAAGCTCCGCGAAATGTATGTGGCGTAATACTGTGAATAGGCCATTATGAAGACAAAGAATATGAGGAGAGGGGAGGGGCAGGAGAGGGTAGAGGGGGAGGGGAGGGGAGAACTGTCACACCTCAAGAAGGAGAAGGAGAGATAAACAAGACCAATCTCATGCTTTGAACAGTCAAAGAGGATGCCT
Source organism: Pristionchus entomophagus (assembly GCA_036245825.1). Taxonomy (NCBI): domain Eukaryota; kingdom Metazoa; phylum Nematoda; class Chromadorea; order Rhabditida; family Neodiplogasteridae; genus Pristionchus; species Pristionchus entomophagus. The sequence goes on from BTSX01000005.1 coordinate 24,656,509, forward strand.
TGATAGTGTGTTGCTCTACTATTTCATAAATACGATTTCACAAGCTGCTTAATCATTTTTCGTCGCTCTTGCAGTGATTTTGAAGAGTAGTGAATGACGACTCGTTTGCACACCCTCCGGAAGTCTTTTCCACACCCTTCTAAATAGGAGATCAATTGGTCAGACTTCAATGGTAATTGAAACTGACCATCGAAGGGCTTGTCGTTGTCGAAAGAGATAGGAGCGTTCAGAAGAGCCATTGTTGATATGAGAGAGGAGAGAGGGGATGGTCAGTTGGACTGATTGAGATAGGATGGACGGAGGTCGTTTTATAGTGAGGAAGTCGGACGATGAGCTGTAGTCTGGAGGAACTGTAGAACTGTCACACCTCAAGAAGGAGAAGGAGAGATAAACAAGACCAATCTCATGCTTTGAACAGTCAAAGAGGATTATAGCCTTGATAGTGTGTTGCTCTACTATTTCATAAATACGATTTCACAAGCTGCTTAATTATTTTTCGTCGCTCTTTCAGTGATTTTGAAGAGAAGTGAATGACGACTCGTTTGCACACCCTCCGGAAGTCTTTTCCACACCCTTCTAAATAGGAGATCAATTGGTCAGACTACAGAAAGATAAGGGTAAGGGGAGACAATGGAGAGTCCATTGGACCCGATCGACTACTAACTAATGCCTGTCGAGTCTCTCCACTCATCACAAAACAGACTGATAAAAAGAGGGATTTAGTCAGCAACGACAGACTACAATGACCAACGCTTCTCTTATACTTCCATTCTTGCTTGTTTATTAATTGAGTAATTCCATTATTTATTCCCGTAATAAATAATTCATTTCTTCTTCTTTCCTTTCACTCCTTCATCGGCCTTCTCAATTTCCTCTCTCTTCACCTTCGAAACTTTAAATTTCTTATCGCACTTGGATCCGAATCGCTGACAAAATAAATTATTCAATGCATTATTGGGAAAGGGGAAACCTCAACATGTTTGATGAGCAGTCGTGGACAAGTATACGTTGTAGAGCATCCACCACAAATGAAGACTTTACGAATATCGATTGGAAGATTCTGATAGTATCGATTAGTTCCCATCAATATTCCCTCTGACCTTATGACTTTTGTAGACGTGTTGGCCTAGTCGATAACAGTCCACGGAACTCTCCTAAACAGTCTATCCATCGAGAGATGGGGGGGGGGAGGTTTGGGAACCTGACAGATCGGACAATCCACTGGAAGATCCAGTCCAATTGAAGAAGTTACTGGATTTCTGAACTGATATTTATGCATTTTGAGATCCGCTATTGAAACTGACTCTTTGAACTGATCGTATGTTGAGACATATCTAACCATATTTTATTTCTGAAAACAGTCGAATTGAATTTATTTTTTAAACAGAAGTTTATAAGGTATTATGAGGAAAGCGTTGAAGAGAAGAGGAAGAAGGAGTTCAAATTGAATGTCCTCGTTTCCACAAACAACGACGGGTATTGCACAATGTTTACTCATAGATAAAAACGCGCGACGCGAATACATTTATCGCGCGCGTTTTACACCCTTTCGTTAAACCGACAATCTCTCGTTGTAGTATCGTATTGTGAGGAACATATATGTAGCATGAATGAAAGTAGGATAATCAGAACATATTTATTCGGACAAATATTGGTGGAACCCGTTTTGAGTGAATGAATCCGTAGTTGATTTGAGAGTGATATCGGAGATGGAAAAGTAGAAGAGAAGAATGATCCGTTTAGACGCAAACTTCATCGAAGTTTCTCACGATTTGGTCAGCAGTAGATTCCATCTCAGAGTAGAAACCTGGAATATTGAGGATTAAACCGAGATAATCGAATATTTTAAATGTGAAGAGTCATAAAATCAAGCCAATTTCCTCACCTTCGGGTCTGTTCTCAGAGACAAGAGAGACAAGCTGATCGAAAGCGGCCATTGTGAGTTGAGAAGTGAAGAGAAGTGGAAAGCTCGGTTCGAACTGTTGAAATGAAAGGGATTACCCGTGCTTTTATAGGGGGTGTTGGGAATGTGGACTACAAAAGTTGTAGTGTGAATATTAATAGAGGTGCCGACCATAAGATAAGGAGGGGTCTCCATGATAGAAAGAGCCTTTGTCACGTTGGAATGAATGAATCAGCTAGTTCCGTTCAAGATTGAAGTCTATAGTTCTTCAAATAGACCTTCAAACGAGCAATGATCGATAAGAAAACATCGAGTCAAAACATATTTCCTTTCAACGACATCATGAATCCTGCGAACACATTTTTTTTCATAGACTTGCGATCGACGGATTTTCAAAAAAAGCTTCAATAAAATAATAATGATTATAATGTTTCTGTTTTCATTGATCTTTTGAAATCGCCCGTTCTTTGTAATCATTGACCTTCTGACCCCTTCCCAATCTTCTCAATTTCTCAGACATAGAGGCGATTCTGATAAGAAATTCCGAGAAAGATCGAGAAAAGGATTCCCCATACCGAATTGTTAAGAATCTAAAAATAGAAGAATATAAATGTAAAAATATTTTTAGCATTGTTTTTCTCTCACAAATGGTCGATCATCTTATACGCTATACGCTTTCCAAATTCTATTTTGAAACAACTCTTAGAACAACTATCTACATAACTGTCATGTATATTCGGGAAGCTTTTTTGAGAAGATCCGAAAAAAAACAAACGAATTGTTAAAGCTACAATGATAACTATTTCAATATTATTTTTCCAATTGTAATCGCATGAATTAAATTAACATATTCAATCAAGGAATTTGCAATCAATATTTTTGCGTCTGAAGTATTCAAGCTCTAGTTGTACACTCATCTATTATAAATACAATACCAAAAACGGTCTCTCGAGTCTCTCGCGTTGTTGAAATTATCATTAATTAATTTCAACATATTGATTTTTTTCGTCCTCGTGTTCCATTCCTATTATTTTCTTTCAAATTGTCGAGATATTCCAGTTCGCATAGTTCATGAAGAAATGTGTTGGATAAAAACGAGACGAAATAATGATGTGAATATTTATTCAGACAAATATAGATGGAACCCGTGGTGAGTGAATGTTTCCGTAGTTGAGATGAGAGTGATTTTGGAGATGGAAAAATGAGGAGAATGAAGAATTATTCAGACGCAAACTTCCTCGAAGCTTCTTACGATTTGGTCAGCAGTGGATTCCATCTCAGAGTAGAAACCTGGAATATTGAGGATTGATTTCTCTATTGTTTCAATTGAGAAAGCTCAGTAAATTCAGTAAATTTCCTCACCTTCGGGTCTGTTCTCAGCGAGAAGATAGACAAGCTGATCGAAAGCGGTCATTTTGAGTTTTCTCGGTTTGAACTGTTGAAATAAAAGGGACTGCCCGTTATTTTATAGCTGACATTAAGAATATGGACTACAGAAATTGTAGCGTGAGAATGGACATCGTGCCAGTCAAAAGATAAGGAGAGGTCTCGCTGATAGAAAGATCCTTTTGTCACGATCGAATGAGTCAATCAGCTAAGTTCCCATCAAGGCTCATGTTTAAAGGTTCTTCTGAATAATGCTGATTTCATGAGTAGCATACTTTAATGTCCAAATTATGAGCATTAGAATAAAAATATGCTATTAGTTAAAGTGAACATAACTATAAATCATGAAAAAGAGCATTTAACATACATAACAGATTGCACTTTCACGATGTATCTATTTTTTCTGTCATTCATGAAACGAAAATATCCAGACACTTAAGCCGGACATAACATAATTCTTCATTGTTCATGGTTTGGGGGAAACCCCTCCTGATATTTCTCGGGATCTCTTATCAGAGTTGGTTCGATGAATGAGAATGAATGAAAGAGATTAAAGGATCAGAGGGAATTTTCCGATCTTCAATCCATTGATCCTTATCGATAATGTGATCCATGAGAAAATATGTTATTGAGATGGAATGTTTATGCTTAATATCAGCTAGTCGTTTATTGTTTGCCATAAATGGTTATTATGAGTAGTAAGCCTACAGACTTTAGCATTCATCGGAACTCTCTGATTCACAAAGGGAGGAGACCCTTCTTTATCTATTGGTTATCTATTGAATACCCCTCACATTCATATTCACACTACAACTTTTGTAGTCCACATTCCCAACACCCCCTATAAAAGCACGGGTAATCCCTTTCATTTCAACAGTTCGAACCGAGCTTTCCACTTCTCTTCACTTCTCAACTCACAATGGCCGCTTTCGATCAGCTTGTCTCTCTTGTCTCTGAGAACAGACCCGAAGGTGAGGAAATTGGATGATTTTATGACTCTTCACATTTAAAATATTCGATTATCTCGGTTTAATCCTCAATATTCCAGGTTTCTACTCTGAGATGGAATCTACTGCTGACCAAATCGTGAGAAACTTCGATGAAGTTTGCGTCTAAACGGATCATTCTTCTCTTCTACTTTTCCATCTCCGATATCACTCTCAAATCAACTACGGATTCATTCACTCAAAACGGGTTCCACCGATATTGTCAGAATAAATATTTTCATCATAATCTGTGTTCACATGATGCAACAGACATGTCTAATACAAATATGAAAATCCGAAACCACCGAATTATTCCTACTACAATTTCCGCGCCTCGAAAATCGGAAAGAACGCTACGGGGAATTTTGAAATTTGTTGCTTGTTGCCTTCCAATTATATTCTTGGCTCGATAATTTAATGTTCGTAAAGAGATCGATTACTTGTGGAGGACGTGAACTAAGAGGAAGCTATTGCGATAGGTTTCGGATTTTCATATTTGTATTAGACATGTCTGTTGCATCATGTGAACACAGATTATGATGAAAATATTTATTCTGACAAATATCGGTGGAACCCGTTTTGAGTGAATGAATCCGTAGTTGATTTGAGAGTGATATCGGAGATGGAAAAGTAGAAGAGAAGAATGATCCGTTTAGACGCAAACTTCATCGAAGTTTCTCACGATTTGGTCAGCAGTAGATTCCATCTCAGAGTAGAAACCTGGAATATTGAGGATTAAACCGAGATAATCGAATATTTTAAATGTGAAGAGTCATAAAATCATCCAATTTCCTCACCTTCGGTCTGTTCACAGAGACAAGAGAGACAAGCTGATCGAAAGCGGCCATTGTGAGTTGAGAAGTGAAGAGAAGTGGAAAGCTCGGTTCGAACTGTTGAAATGAAAGGGATTACCCGTGCTTTTATAGGGGGTGTTGGGAATGTGGACTACAAAAGTTGTAGTGTGAATATGAATGTGAGGGGTATTCAATAGATAACCAATAGATAAAGAAGGGTCTCCTCCCTTTGTGAATCAGAGAGTTCCGATGAATGCTAAAGTCTGTAGGCTTACTACTCATAATAACCATTTATGGCAAACAATAAACGACTAGCTGATATTAAGCATAAACATTCCATCTCAATAACATATTTTCTCATGGATCACATTATCGATAAGGATCAATGGATTGAAGATCGGAAAATTCCTCTGATCCTTTAATCTCTTTCATTCATTCTCATTCATCGAACCAACTCTGATAAGAGATCCCGAGAAATATCAGGAGGGGTTTCCCCCAAACCATGAACAATGAAGAATTATGTTATGTCCGGCTTAAGTGTCTGGATATTTTCGTTTCATGAATGACAGAAAAAATAGATACATCGTGAAAGTGCAATCTGTTATGTATGTTAAATGCTCTTTTTCATGATTTATAGTTATGTTCACTTTAACTAATAGCATATTTTTATTCTAATGCTCATAATTTGGACATTAAAGTATGCTACTCATGAAATCAGCATTATTCAGAAGAACCTTTAAACATGAGCCTTGATGGGAACTTAGCTGATTGACTCATTCGATCGTGACAAAAGGATCTTTCTATCAGCGAGACCTCTCCTTATCTTTTGACTGGCACGATGTCCATTCTCACGCTACAATTTCTGTAGTCCATATTCTTAATGTCAGCTATAAAATAACGGGCAGTCCCTTTTATTTCAACAGTTCAAACCGAGAAAACTCAAAATGACCGCTTTCGATCAGCTTGTCTATCTTCTCGCTGAGAACAGACCCGAAGGTGAGGAAATTTACTGAATTTACTGAGCTTTCTCAATTGAAACAATAGAGAAATCAATCCTCAATATTCCAGGTTTCTACTCTGAGATGGAATCCACTGCTGACCAAATCGTAAGAAGCTTCGAGGAAGTTTGCGTCTGAATAATTCTTCATTCTCCTCATTTTTCCATCTCCAAAATCACTCTCATCTCAACTACGGAAACATTCACTCACCACGGGTTCCATCTATATTTGTCTGAATAAATATTCACATCATTATTTCGTCTCGTTTTTATCCAACACATTCTTCATGAACTATGCGAACTGGAATATCTCGACAATTTGAAAGAAAATAATAGGAATGGAACACGAGGGACGAAAAAAATCAATATGTTGAAATTAATTAATGATAATTTCAACAACGCGAGAGACTCGAGAGACCGTTTTTGGTATTGTATTTATAATAGATGAGTGTACAACTAGAGCTTGAATACTTCAGACGCAAAAATATTGATTGCAAATTCCTTGATTGAATATGTTAATTTAATTCATGCGATTACAATTGGAAAAATAATATTGAAATAGTTATCATTGTAGCTTTAACAATTCGTTTGTTTTTTTTCGGATCTTCTCAAAAAAGCTTCCCGAATATACATGACAGTTATGTAGATAGTTGTTCTAAGAGTTGTTTCAAAATAGAATTTGGAAAGCGTATAGCGTATAAGATGATCGACCATTTGTGAGAGAAAAACAATGCTAAAAATATTTTTACATTTATATTCTTCTATTTTTAGATTCTTAACAATTCGGTATGGGGAATCCTTTTCTCGATCTTTCTCGGAATTTCTTATCAGAATCGCCTCTATGTCTGAGAAATTGAGAAGATTGGGAAGGGGTCAGAAGGTCAATGATTACAAAGAACGGGCGATTTCAAAAGATCAATGAAAACAGAAACATTATAATCATTATTATTTTATTGAAGCTTTTTTTGAAAATCCGTCGATCGCAAGTCTATGAAAAAAAATGTGTTCGCAGGATTCATGATGTCGTTGAAAGGAAATATGTTTTGACTCGATGTTTTCTTATCGATCATTGCTCGTTTGAAGGTCTATTTGAAGAACTATAGACTTCAATCTTGAACGGAACTAGCTGATTCATTCATTCCAACGTGACAAAGGCTCTTTCTATCATGGAGACCCCTCCTTATCTTATGGTCGGCACCTCTATTAATATTCACACTACAACTTTTGTAGTCCACATTCCCAACACCCCCTATAAAAGCACGGGTAATCCCTTTCATTTCAACAGTTCGAACCGAGCTTTCCACTTCTCTTCACTTCTCAACTCACAATGGCCGCTTTCGATCAGCTTGTCTCTCTTGTCTCTGAGAACAGACCCGAAGGTGAGGAAATTGGCTTGATTTTATGACTCTTCACATTTAAAATATTCGATTATCTCGGTTTAATCCTCAATATTCCAGGTTCTACTCTGAGATGGAATCTACTGCTGACCAAATCGTGAGAAACTTCGATGAAGTTTGCGTCTAAACGGATCATTCTTCTCTTCTACTTTTCCATCTCCGATATCACTCTCAAATCAACTACGGATTCATTCACTCAAACGGGTTCCACCAATATTTGTCCGAATAAATATGTTCTGATTATCCTACTTTCATTCATGCTACATATATGTTCCTCACAATACGATACTACAACGAGAGATTGTCGGTTTAACGAAAGGGTGTAAAACGCGCGCGATAAATGTATTCGCGTCGCGCGTTTTTTATCTATGAGTAAACATTGTGCAATACCCGTCGTTGTTTGTGGAAACGAGGACATTCAATTTGAACTCCTTCTTCCTCTTCTCTTCAACGCTTTCCTCATAATACCTTATAAACTTCTGTTTAAAAAATAAATTCAATTCGACTGTTTTCAGAAATAAAATATGGTTAGATATGTCTCAACATACGATCAGTTCAAAGAGTCAGTTTCAATAGCGGATCTCAAAATGCATAAATATCAGTTCAGAAATCCAGTAACTTCTTCAATTGGACTGGATCTTCCAGTGGATTGTCCGATCTGTCAGGTTCCCAAACACTCCCCCCCCCCCCCCCCCCCATCTCTCGATGGATAGACTGTTTAGGAGAGTTCCGTGGACTGTTATCGACTAGGCCAACACGTCTACAAAAGTCATAAGGTCAGAGGGAATATTGATGGGAACTAATCGATACTATCAGAATCTTCCAATCGATATTCGTAAAGTCTTCATTGTGGTGGATGCTCTACAACGTATACTTGTCCACGACTGCTCATCAAACATGTTGAGGTTTCCCCTTTCCCAATAATGCATTGAATAATTTATTTTGTCAGCGATTCGGATCCAAGTGCGATAAGAAATTTAAAGTTTCGAAGGTGAAGAGAGAGGAAATTGAGAAGGCCGATGAAGGAGTGAAAGGAAAGAAGAAGAAATGAATTATTTATTACGGGAATAAATAATGGAATTACTCAATTAATAAACAAGCAAGAATGGAAGTATAAGAGAAGCGTTGGTCATTGTAGTCTGTCGTTGCTGACTAAATCCCTCTTTTTATCAGTCTGTTTTGTGATGAGTGGAGAGACTCGACAGGCATTAGTTAGTAGTCGATCGGGTCCAATGGACTCTCCATTGTCTCCCCTTACCCTTATCTTTCTGTAGTCTGACCAATTGATCTCCTATTTAGAAGGGTGTGGAAAAGACTTCCGGAGGGTGTGCAAACGAGTCGTCATTCACTTCTCTTCAAAATCACTGAAAGAGTGGCGAAAAATAATTAAGCAGCTTGTGAAATCGTATTTATGAAATAGTAGAGCAACACACTATCAAGGCTATAATCCTCTTTGACTGTTCAAAGCATGAGATTGGTCTTGTTTATCTCTCCTTCTCCTTCTCCTTCTTCTTCTTCTTCTCTCCATTCTCAATCACCTGACTATCCATCAAAACAGCCCCATTCATAGTAGTGCGGAATGAAGGTGCTTGAGGTGTGACAGTTCTCCTCCCCCTCCCCTCTCTCCCCCCTCCCCCCTCCCATCTCCCTCTCCCCCCTTTCCCTCCTTCTCTTATCTCCCACTCCTTCTCCTCCAGACTACAGCTCATCGTCCGACTTCCTCACTATAAAACGACCTCCGTCCATCCTATCTCAATCAGTCCAACTGACCATCCCCTCTCTCCTCTCTCATATCAACAATGGCTCTTCTCAACGCTCCTATCTCTTTCGACAACAACAAGCCCTTCGATGGTCAGTTTCAATTACCATTGAATATCTAGTCTGACTATTCAGCGAATCTGAATATTCTTCAAAATATTATTTTCAGGTTTCTACGACACAATGGAAGAGACTGCGGGTCAGATCGTGAGGAGCTTCGATGATGTGTGCGCCTAAGGCTCCTTCTCCTTCCTTCGCCTTCTTCTCTCTCTCTCCAAGCCATACAACCGACGACCTCAGCACTCGATAGTGCCTCTTCCCTCTCGCACTTTCACTCTATTTGTATCTTACTTCACGTGTCATTGTCTCTCCTTAACTGGTAGAGGAATCTCAATAAAGATTTACTATTCACATTCAGTGGTTAATACCTGACAATGGAATGAAGACAAAATGCTTGAATTGAGGACAATATGTAAGTTATTCTGTGATTGAGTTCTCAACTGAATTGTGGTCGTGAGGGACGAAACATTTGTTTTGATCGGAGTGGGGGGCATCACTTCATGGAAATGTGTGGAACTCCATGTGGAACCACGTGGCACTTATGGAACTCCATTCCATTCTCATTCGACAAGAACTACGATCACCATAAAAATTCGAGGAAAATGTAATGGTGGATCACAGATCGAGACGAGTTTCTAGATCAACGAGTAGCATTTTGACTCACGGGATCCTATTCGATCTATCAAATACTTGTTCGAGAACGGATTTCTTCATTAATACTTCTTCATACCATCCAGAATTGCTCTATCACAGTTGATAGAATATCCAGAGTTAGGACGATGTGTAAGAATGAACCATGAGAGAAATTATATGTTTCCTTACGTAAATGTTCCGTTGAGGGAATATCGGAATTTCTATTTTTGACAC
>BTSX01000005.1:24667656-24695617 GCA_036245825.1 Pristionchus entomophagus
GTTGTCTATGGGTGGGATCGGAAGTGTGGGGTGGTGAACACTCCATGAATGAGTGAGTACTACTGAAGCGAGAATGAGAGGGGGTGCTTAGATGGGGGAAGAGAAGGGAGGGAGGGGAGGAGGAGGGGGGGGGGGGGGTTAGCCTTGCCTCCCTCCGTCCCTTCCGACCCGCTTCTTCTCCTTCTCACAATCACTCCTTCCCCTTCCTCTTGACACAAACGACTGAGCAGATTGCGAATCTCGAGTCTTTCCCTCTTCCTTCCACTATCCATCCATCGAGGTTCCCCCCCCTTTTAAGTCACCAGAAAGAAAGAGATGGAATAAGAAGTGATGAATCTCGATGCTGTGGGGGGGGGAGGGAGAGGGGGAGAGGGGAGAGGGGAGGAGGGACAAGACGCTTTCGATCTGCCATCTGAAAGGGATTTGAACCTCGAAGCGATGAAAAAACTAGAAGAGGATGGAGGAAGGATAGACTATTGAGATCGAGAGATTCTAGGTGGTTACGCCCTATGGTCACCCCCCCCCCCCTCCCCTCTCCCCTCCCCCTCTCTCTCTCCCTCTCCGAACCTTCTTCTATTTTGGCTACTCACCATATCGTCAACATCGAACAACAGAGAAAGAGAGAACAAAGTTGATGGAAGGGAGATCATTAAAATGGAGCGGATGGAGTGAAATTCCAACATTTGAAAAGGAACCAAATGGAATGGGATACACGAGAGAATGAAAAGCAGAATCATTGAGCCAAATGGCGGTCCCTTCCACTATGTCCTATCCCCTATTACATGGAACTCAAAGGGTATGCTCACATCAGAATTAGGATTGATGGAATGGGAGAGGGAAGGAATGAGACACAAAGAATGGGTGGACAACGGATACACACAGTCTAGCCAAGGACAGACATGGGAGTGTGAGACCAAGGGAATGAAGGGGGAGAGTTCAGAAGAGGGCTCAGTATCTCCCCCCCCCCTCCCTCCTTCCCTTTGATGGAAGAGGTGCAATAGCAGTGGATACCACCCAGTGGACAAGTGTGAGAAGTGGGCGGCAACTGACAAAGGAGAGTGAAATCTGATCGGAGAGGCTGTAGATCAAGAGAAGGAAGAAGAGAAGGAGGAGAAGGAGAGAGAGAGAGAGAGAGAGAGAGAGAGAGAGAGAGAGAGAGAGAGAGAGAGAGAGAGAGAGAGAGAGAGAGAGAGAGAGAGAGAGAGAGATCATTAATTGAGAGACCGACTGCTTCCTCTTCTCTCCAACCGCACGGACAACATTCAATTATGCATACGGCACCCAAGTAACGGAGAAATAGCATTGAGAAGTGAGAGAGTTGGAGAATGATGGAGAAAGTAGATTGTGAATTTGATGAAAGATGAGAGGACACTTCACACCCATTTCTTATACATAGAGTAATGGAAACGAGACCAGACCAGTTAATCGAATAGGAGAAGAGAAGTGAAAAGAAGTACAGATGAATGAAGCAAGAGAGTGGGAAGGGCGGAAAGTGAGTACAAAGATGGAGAAAAATGAGAAGATGGAGATGTGTCTCCATGTTGACCAGTGCTCTTTACTCTTCTTTTCTTTCTCTCCATAGTCAAGACAACTGAGACGCTGGAGAATGAGTACACTAGAGAAGGAGAAGCAACTATCTCACGTTAGCAAATTAATAATTTTAAAATGAGCAAGAAAAAAAAACTACAGCTACTCAGAATGGAAAGATCCATGCGAATCGCGGAATCATAGGGCATGGAAATGATCGTTGACAATGTCCATCGAATGAGAACCTATCGATTCCGTCGTTCTTATCTGAGGGTCTCCGGAGTATCAGAGTGTTAAGACCCTAATCATAAATAAGGTCATCAGCTAGTGATAACAGAGAAACAGACGATGGTGAGAGAAAGACCACGGCAAGATCTCGCGGTCATCGGACAACAGTGAAAATGGAGGTTATTGGGAGGACTGGAAGAAGAAGAAAGAAGTGGTTTGCCTCCCCCCAGCAGGCAATTAGGATACCATCCCCCTCCCTTTCCACTCTCACAAGGTCAGTGTGCCAGACGGCTAGAATGAGGAGAAAAGCGGGTGGAGATCGAGAGAAGATCGAGCAATCGCATGAAACATTCAAATTTGACCCAAATACGATGAGGATTGGCTTAAGTGGTTGAAATACAGAATGTACACAGGTTGGAGCCGAGAAGGGAACAACTTCACATAATAAACTAAAATATATACAATATTTAACGATGAAAAGTATTTTTTAAATGAGCAAACGAAATATTGAAGAAATGTCGATATCAGGAACTTATGTAGAATACCCCATACGGAAAAACTACAAACCGTAACTCTGATGTATTGACTTGTGATTTTTTTTTAATTACAGTATACTGATCTCTGAACTCTTTCATGTTCCAATGTATCGTATTCCACTGCAGTCTGATAAAACACACAACTTTATTCCTTTCACAAAGGTTCAAGCCTTGACTGATACGATTTTCTTTCATCGCATATCTATTCCTTCTTTTCTTCCTCTTTCTTATCTTCTCCTTCCTTCTTCTCCTCGTCTTTCTGGAAAAAAAACGTACATTCAGTGGGCTTGATAAATATATTATATGGATATTACCTTTTCTCCCACCTTGGGAGGAACCTCTACTTTGCGCTTCTCTTTCTCCTCTCCATCCTTGTTTTCTCCCTCTTCTTTTTTCTCCTCATCTTTCTTCTCTTTCTTCGATCCCTCCTTTGCCTGAATCAGTCCTTGTATACCGTATCCATCAATCTACAGTACCTCCTTCTTCGATCCTTCTTTCTTCTCTTTCTTGCTTCCCTCCTTCTTTTCCTCCTCCTTCTTCTCTTCTTTCTTGTCTCCGTCCTTTATCTTCCAAAGTGCACATGAGAGAGTCCGAAGTGTATACTACCGTAATCCTCAACTCACTTCTTTCTTTGATCCATCCTTCTTCTCCTTCTTGCTCTTCTTGGATCCTTCCTTTGCTTCCTGAATGTAAGAGTACTGTATCTGATCAGTCATCGATTGAGTACCTTCTTAGATTTTTCTTTCTTATCTCCATCTTTCTTGTCGTCCTTTGCCTGAGAGTAGATCATTCATTTCGTTCAGTCTGATTATCGCATACCTCCTTCTTAGATCCCTCCTTCTTATCCTTCTTCGATTCTCCCTTCTTCTCTTTTTTACTCTTCTTGGATCCTTCCTGAGATTATTGATTAGTCCACATTGGACTACAGTAATCCAACCTTCTTGTCCTTATCTCCAGGACCAAAGGTCTCTCCGTTGTCTAGATTTGCTAGAGTCTGTAATATATTCCATCCATCAACCGTATCGATCGATCTACCGTGCCTGATACTGTGGATCGGCTGCATCAGCCTTCTTCACAGCGGTTGGCGCCTTGAACACTGGTTTGGCAGCGGGGCCGAAAGCATCCGCATTATCGAGATTGGCCAATGTCTGGGAATACGGTAGGTCTAGGTTACTGTATCTCGTGATCTCTCCATTACTTGATAGGCAGGGTCGGCTCCGGCTGCCTTTTTGTCATTCTTGGGAGCTTCGAATTTCTTCTTCTTGTCTCCATCACCGTCCTATAAATAGAAAGTGTTGAGCACCGTACTCGTTAGCTACCGTAACCCGTACCTTCTTACTGCCTTCCTTCTTTTCATCATCTTTCTTCTCATCTCCATCCTTCTTTTCCTCGTCCTTCTTTCCATCTCCGTCTTTCTTCTCTTCATCCTGAATTAATCTACATTATCGATCGGATCATTCCATCCTACAGTATACCTTCTTCTCGTCCCCATCTTTCTTCTCTTCGTCTTTCTTCTCGTCATCCTTCTTTTCTTCTCCCTCCTTCTTCTCCTCCTTCTTTGATCCCTCCTGAGATCGATATTGATGAGTTACAGTGCACTTCTACAGTACCTTCTTCTCTTCATCCTTCTTCTCATCTTTCTTCTCCTCATCTTTCTTCTCCTCTTCCTTCTTCTCCTCCTCCTTCTTAGGCTGAAATCATTCCATTCTTCATCTACCGTAATCCAATCCCAGTATCTACCGTATTCTACCGTACCTCGGGTTCTTTCTTCTCCTCCTCCTTTTTGGGTGGAGGTGGGTCAGCGGCAGGAGGGGCAGCCGGCTTGGGTGCTTCTTTCGGCATTGGGGGAACAGGAGGAGGCACGGGAGGCTTGGGGACTCCCGCCGGTCCCTTCTTGTCTACGGCTGAAGAGATTACGGTAGAGTACTGTAGGAAGGGTCATCCACCGTAACCCACCATTCTTTTTCTTTCCGAAGCACATATCAGTCGAATAAGGTCGTTGAGTTGCGTCGCTTAGAACAATAGAACGACGATAACGTTCTTTCCTGAATGGATTACTGTAAGTATCGAGATGGAATTGGACTGGGTATCGTATCAGGGGAGAGGGATCCTCCAGAGCGCAGGGTAGTTGGGTGGTGGGTCTCTCCCCCCCCCCACCCCCCCCCCCCCCCCCTAGACGACTTACCAAGAGAATGAGGTCACACGACCACAGCTCACGAGGGAGAATAGATGAAATGAAATGAAAAAAGAAGGAGACGATTGAAAAGGAGAGGATGAACAATTTGGTTATGGAGATGAGATAGTGTGCGGAATGAGGGACACAATAAACTAGAGTATTTGAGAAATAATGGTTTCTCCGCCACTACTCCCTTTCGTGAGAGGATAGAGCGGCAGAGAGACCAGAGACCGTAGGGAGAGGGTGCCAAAGGTCACGTGAGACGGGCAGAGGCGGGTAGATCAAGGGAGGAATCCTCTCTCACAAGGGAATGGCCCCAACCCCCTCACACTTTGTTTAGCGAGTGTCCTTGCTAAACGGAGTAATGATCCCCGGCTAATCGTGGTGGGAGTCGCTATCAACCATTGCTGACAGTACTTCTTTAAGAGCCGTTCCACGGTTTATTGAAGCTATTGAGGGGGGTCGACGGAAGACTTTTTTGCAACCTATGCCAATAAGTTCAGGGTGAAGTCCCCATACATAGAGCTGATAGCTGGTCCAATATGAGAGGTTGGGGTGCACCTTCCGAAAAATGCCAGAGGTGTCCCAAAAAAAGACCAAAATTTCATCCCAATAAAAAGTACGTTATTATAGGTGTTTCAGGTATATTTTTCTATGAAAATAAAGAAAAACATGGTTTGGAAGCGAATGGACATCGATAAAATGTCGAAAAATAAAAACTCTGTCATTTTTCGGTCACCCTGAAAAAATATTTTCGCCATCTGCATTTTTTTTATTGCAAATTCGGATTCTACATGTAAAACTACATCCGGAGTGAAATTTCCACGTCTCTAGGAGTTATCGCTCGGATTCCGCAGCTTCCCGTCTGAGGGTCTCTCGGAGGCTGACGAGAGAACGATGTCTAGAGATTTCGAAATTTCGGAACGATATAGTCACTTGTATTACATAATTGTATCTCATTTATCGTTATTAAGTATTTGTGTTGATGTTATGGAGTTGTGATATCGATAAAACACGAAAAAAGTGAAAAGTCAAAAAAATCAATTTTTCAAAATCTCAAAATTTCAAAAATTCATAAGTCATGTATCTGAGCTTCAAATGGTGTATTTTCAACGGAAAATCAATTTTTTAAAATTTGAGATTTTGAAAGATTTTTTTGATTTTTCACTTTTTTCGTGTTTTATCGATATCACAACTCCATAACATCAACACAAATACTTAATAACGATAAAAAAGATAGAAATATGATAGAAAAGTTACTATATAGTTCCGAAATTTCGAAATCTCTGGACATCGTTCTCTCGACAGCCTCCGAGAGACCTTCAGACAGGAAGCTGCGGAATCCGAGCGATAACTTCTAGAGACGTGAAAATTTCACACCGGATGTAGTTTTACATGTAGAATCCGAATTTGCAATAGAAAAAATGCAGATGGCGAAAAGATTTTTTCAGGGTGACCGAAAAATGACAGAGTTTTTATTTTTCGACATTTTATCGATGTCCATTCGCTTCCAAACCATGTTTTTCTTTATTTTCATAGAAAAATATACCTGAAACACCTATAATAACGTACTTTTTTCTGGGATGAAATATTGATCTTTTTTTGGGACACCTCTGGCATTTTTCGGAAGGTGCACCCCAACCTCTCATATTGGGCCAGCTATCAGCTCTATGCATGGGGCATTCACCCTGAACTTATTGGCATAGGTTGCAAAAAAGTCCTCCGTTGGGTAGGTGCAGAATATCATGGAACGTCTCTTAAAGAAGAAGAAATGTATTTATGAAGTGTTCAATGCATAACGACAATTTGAGAAGTTTCCGATCCTTTTCATAGGTTCCAACGACGTTTCCATCGTTGTGTGCGATAGATTCCCTTCTCCTCATCATGCCACTATGAACTGAACGAGGAGACGCAATGTTTAGAAGATACCATTGGATGGTACGGTGATGGTGAACTACCAATCGAAGACACCTGGTCATATTGTTGTCATGGGGGAGTACCGTATCCTACAGTACCTCTCCAAGTTGTATTGTGGAGCTTGGAATTGTTCCTCCATTCTTACAGGAGTGAGTGTTCTCATGATCCATCTGCTCTGACGAAATGTATGCACGCCCTCAATATCTACATACAGGAAAAGGTTCAGCTCCTTGTATCACTATGTAGTGATGATGCAATCATGTACATACATGCAAAAATGTAAATACTTTAAATTTTTGTTTGAATTTTCATCAAAATTAATTTGAAGAGAAAATTTTCATGTTAGACGAACTTCTGTAAATAGATTTTAAAAATGCCCTTTTGTGGTCATTGATTGGTTGTCTTAATCAGGTTGAGTGCCGATAGCAGCAATTCGCAATCTTCTCTTTCTCATCTCATTCACTATCCTTGAAAGGGAGAAATGAGGGAAGGAGGGAACAGGCGTGAAGGAAGAGACAAAAACCCTCAAGGCGGTGGAAGAGGCAAAAAGGGTTACGGAGAGTGGTAGAGAAATGGGGTGATTAGAATTAAGTGAAGAAGTTTGTCCTTCGATAGAACTGTAATACCTGTAAGAAAAGAGCCTTCCTCAAATACAGACAGGAGATACGAAATATGAAAGACAAGATGCTTCATGTAGATATCAACACATTCCACAATTTCATTCAATAACCAATCTATTTCAGCATTGAATGAGTTTACATCCCAACTTCCACGGCCATTGCTCTTTCTCATCGTGATAGGGATGAAGTCGTCCTAGAGGGTAGAGAGGTGGAGGGGGGGGCAAGGTGAGATAGAGTGTGTAATGAGTAGATGGTAGAGAGAAAGAAAGAGAAGGAAGGCTGAAACGTATCCTTATTGAGTACTCGTGGGGAGGAGTCTCATCTTCCTATATAAGACCAACTTGTCTCACTCTATTCCAAGTTCCCATTGTCCTCGTCTTTTCCTCATTCCTATCCTTCCTCCTGAGAGCGTTGGCATGCCCTCCACCAATACCGTATTCCTCAAATCGTATCTTACTTTTTCCCCACCGTACCCCTCCCTCCTACCGTATCCCTCTCACCTACCGTATCCCTCTCTCCTACAGTTTTCCTCTTCAGAATGATGAAGGTAGCGGTCTCCGTTGGAGCCGCCGGAGGCATCGTTGCCACTCTCGCCTGTCTCTATGCCACTGCTATCATCATGAATGATATCAATGACATGTACAACGACATCATGGACGGCATGGGACAGTTCAAGGTACCCCCTCTCCCCCCCCTCCCATTACAGTAATATCATCCTAATGACCTACCTTCCCCCTCAAGGATCTATTACACTGCCCGACCCATCCAACCCTGGGGGGAAGAACCAGTTTCTAGGGGCTTTGTTTTAGATGGAAAGCGAATTGAGATCGAGAGAGAAAGTGAATTAATGGTGCCGTTGTCCAAAGAGAGAAATGAAGAGGGAACCAATTCGAATAGCAAGTTTATAGACACGCTTGATTAGAACCATATCCCCCTAATGGTCACTGATCTACCCACGCATTGGGACATACACCGTACACCAGTGCTACCCCATCCTACTGTACCCGCCCCTCTCTGAGACTACAGTATCCCATCCTACTGTAACCCATGATCTCTCAGACTGTGGCGGATGACTCGTGGGGTCAGATGATGATGATCCGTCGTGGAGACCCCGCTGAGAACCACGAGTACGTCCGTACTCTCTTCGGCAGAAACAAGAGATCCTCCGGACAGTGCAGTGAGTATCCCTCCATATACCCTACAGTACCCCTCCCCCACCACCTACCGTAACCTTCCTCACTTCAGGCTGCGGACTCCCGCAGGTGAACTGCCCTCCCGGCCCTCCCGGACCTCCTGGAGTCAATGGAGACAACGGAGACAACGGAGAGGATGGAAACAACGGAGCTCCCGGTCTTCCCGGAGTCCCCATTCAGGAGGAGAAGGAACTGCCCCGTGGATGCATCAAGGTAAGATATCTGAACTGAGTGCTGAGACAAGTCATCGGATAGAAATGAGTTAAGTGTGCTGTTATATCTGGAATAATCAACATTTCAGTGCCCCCCTGGACCCCCCGGACCTCCCGGACAGCAGGGCTTCGAAGGCATGCCTGGAAACCAGGGAGAGCAGGGAGAAAGAGGAGCACCCGGATCCGACGGACAGTCCGGATACGGAGGACCCCCCGGAGATGTCGGAAAGCCCGGTCTCTCTGGAATGGACGGCATGCCTGGCAAGCCTGGAGCTGACACCGTCACTGGAAAGGTCCGCATTACCAACTTTTTACGACAAGCTATTCATAACCTTAGTGAGCAAATTATTGACATTCGTGAATTAAGGGAGCCCCTGGTTTCCCCGGACGCCCCGGCATGGCTGGACCCCCAGGAGAGAATGGAATGGACGGAGAAGATGGAGTTCCCGGAGCCGCTGGTCCCGCCGGTAACCAAGGCAAGACTGGAAAGCAAGGATTCAACGGTCTCGACGGGGGACCCGGACTTCCCGGGGACATCGGAGCACTTGGAGACGATGCGAATGTAAGATTTTTTTTAATTAGAAAAAAACATTTTGAAAAAAATTGTATTAAAAAATCGTGTTCCTGGACCCTCACAGAATGCAAAATATGAGGCCTTACATAATAATTGATAATCACAGTAGATTGGACCGTTAGTAATAATAAGGGGAACATTATATTCTCTTGCAGTACTGCGCGTGCCCGGAGAGAAGAAGAGTGTAAGAAGGACGAAGGAACGCGAAGTCTCATGAACTCTCTGCGGCTTGTCCCCTCTAACTTATTCATGCAGCCAATCGATAAATTATTATTCGCTGCAATCGAAGGACAAACCACACCGACTATACATTACATATGAGAGAGACTCGTAGAACTGAGAAGTACTGTTCATACCTACTTAATGTGTCGCCCTTCGCACATTCCCTCGGTATGCAATTCCCTAAGCTTTCTACTCATTTCCTCCCTCCACCCCCATCTCAATGGCACATATATTTTGAGAAAATGCTTGAAATGTAGATGGACTCGTTAATGCCTACATTGAGTACTCGTTCCTCTATATTAATTCTCTCTCAACAATATTAATTCAATAGAGATACATCCTGCAGAGCGAAAGTCAACACAACAAAGTTGAAGAAGAAACAGCAGGAGAAATGTCAAGGATACGGTAAGTTATGGAACAAGATCAAAAGTGGGTTGGTTGTATATGGGTAGAATATTGTGTTCCATTATCGATCTACGAGTCACTTTTACTCCTTTCTCTCTTTGACGGCGATTCTTGAACCAATTGGAGATCTAGATAGATATTGATCAATGAGAATGAATCCGATTCAAACCTGAACCAATTCCAGATCAGTCATTCTGAAGATTTCCTTCTTTTGTTCCAGAGAAGGATAGGGATTGCTCTTGTAGAATTGTTTGAGATACTGTAAGGGATGGAATCGATTGGATATTTGTATCTGACTAACCTTCCTCGAGTTTTCCTTGAAGCTGTATACAGTTTCCTGGCCATCCCAGATAGTGGATGGAGGGGGATACTTCCTCCTTATTCTGTACTTCTCCACTGCCCCCAGTATCTTGTGTCTCTTCTTCTCACTCTACAATCACCATCTTCTCCCCTTCTCTCTTCCTCTCTTCTCTCACCTCTTTATATCTCCCTGCATACCACAGATCCTGTAGTTCTTTATAGTGTCTAGTAGAGAATACCCCTCCAGAGATGGTCTCGAATAGTCTCTCGTACTGCTCAGAATGAAATTGAGCTAAGAGATAACCTGAGAAGGGAAGAGAAGATAGGGGGGACGGAATTAGGTAATTCCATCTCTCACCCAATACGACGTAATCAGTCCAGTATTGTTCTCCCATTGTACTGAGAAGGGTCTCATTCTCACGGAATAATTTGACTAGAGAACCTCCCTCTTTTGACTGATACAGAGTGTGACAAAGACAATCGAACTGGAAACAAGGAAGAGAGGGGGGGAGGGGGGATATGGGAAGGAGAAGAGAAGGAAAGAGTACCTGAATTGGAGAGAATGAAGTGTAATGCATGGAGATGATAGAAGAAGAGGCGAATGAAGATCCAAGTGGAAATATGAGAGTGATACGGTAATGAGGGGGAGGAGAAGAGAAAGAGTCAAGGATGGATAGATGCCATTAATTGGTAATGTGACACTTGTTAAGGATTAGAAGGGGAAGAGAGATGCGAGTTTACGTCAGATTTGAATGTGAATGTTTCAAATTAGATTTGGAGGGATAAACAATGGGTCTATTTTCCTAGTTTTTCTTTGTCTCCCATTCATTTCACTCGAATGTCTAAGAGAACGACGGTGGTTGGAGATGTCCGTCCAACCTCGTGTCCAGATAAATTCACTGTGAGGACGGTAGATCAATTGATTACTGTAGGTCTCTTTCAGGAAACGATCTCAGTCAAAGTGAAGAAGGGAGCTCGATTAGCAATAAATGTTCGCAACTCTGACCACTGTGTGAGATACTGTAGTCTGGCCGATCGATTGACTACAATATCCTATTCAAGGTGTCTCGGATCCATTCCGACTCGCCTCTCTTCCAACAGATCAATGTGGGAGATCGAATCCTAGCAGTGAATGGACAGAAACTCGATCTGAAGAAGTTATATGAATCGATGAAAGAGAACAAAGATAAGGTACTGTAAGAGGAGAATACTGTATGCAAATGAGATTATTTAGATGTTCCTGATGACAATTGAGCATCTCTCCTTCTCTTGGTCTTATCTAAGGAAGACGACTCTAGAATCAATATCAACTGAGAAGGAACATGACAAAGTGATTGGAAGAGCTATTAACGTGTACAAGGTTGACTTCCATCGTCTCTTGATCTTTGATCTCTCTTTCTCAGGTCGTTCTACATGACTTCACACCTCCCGAGATTCGAGCCCCTCTCCCGGGGAGAGGGAACTTCCATTCCAGATCGAATTCCTTCGGAAGGGAGGAAATTCTAAGCTGAATCTCAAGTCAATCTCAGCCAAGAGAAACGTCAGTACTACCAGTCTGGTGAGGGAGAGGGGGAGGGAGAGAGGGAGAGCGAACTGAATACGAGCACTCTCCTGATATGGATCCGAACAAGTTGAAGAGCTACAAGAGTATCAAGTAGCCTTCTCCCCTCAACGAATCCGATCGATACTCATTGATTACTGTAGACTCGAGTGACTAAGATTCAATCGATTCAATCGATAAAGATGCAGCCTAGCTAATATCATCTCGTTTTGCTACCCTCATCGTCCAGTTTACCACACAAAGACTCGAATACCTCCAATATCTTTATCTAGAAATAAAAGAAATATATATAAATATGAACATTCCATAAATTATTAAACAAATCTCGTATATACCAATATGTGAATAGATGCTCTCACACCTTTGGAATGAATTCCTAGCAAGGATCCATTCTAAGGCGGTGGGGAGGGGGGGGGGGGGGGGGGGCTTATCTGGAGGGGAAGGGGACAAATAATGGAAAGAAGAAAGGATCAAGAAAGTGCAAAGTACTGTAATCTACTGCCCTCTCGGGTTCACATTCAACTAACACCAGTGCAAACAACTCTACTCATTACTCTTTTAAATATCACAAAAAAACAATTCAAACTTAGACTGTAATATGTATTATTTTGTCTGTGGATACGTGCAACTTTTCGATTTTTCTATTTGCATATTTCAAGAAAGGAGACAAGAAAAGGACGAGGTGAAATAAATAAGGCGGAGGAGTACAACATGAGGAAAGTCAAGAATCCGACTATGGTCAGTCACAAGTATCGATTGAATAATAGAGGCACTTCAATCGTAGGTTATCACATCGTAATTGAGAGAGTAATTAGCCAAGCCCATCTCTAATCGTACCTCGAGTATCTTCTACTCGAAGATCGACAGCTGCAGGTTCGATCCATTCTTCTTCGCCGCACCGTTCTTCTTATCTCCTCCTTTGGGTCCCTTGGGCTTATTGGGACGACGGATTACTTCCGATCCACCCGACACTCCCATCAGGATATCGGCGTTGATTCCAGAGGCTGCCAGACGCTCTTCCACCTACAACAATACTTGTCTAGACCCGCTAAACCTATTTCCCATCTTTTGCGTCTAGTGTTGGATAACATATAGCAAATTCGAATGTGATTTACTTACGTCTATACAGCTCATATAAAAATAGGTAAAATAAAGCCCAAGTCTCACCTGCTTCTGGAGAGCAGCCAGCTGATCGGCACTGAATCCATCAGCGGAAGCGACCTGGATAGGTCCAGTTCCACCTGAGACTGGCTTGACGGATTTCTCGGGAGGGACGGGACTGCCTTGACCCAGTCCTGAATCATCGCCAACTGAGGACACGAGAGAGGAGCGGGATCCAGAGTGCTTCATGGGGGGAGGGGAGATGGGGGAAGCTGAGACTGCTGAGACGGGGGCAGTAGGAAGGACACCCGTTGAGAACACTGAATCAATATCATTTATTGATTGAAATTCCGTCTATTCTTAGACTCACGTTTGAAATACATAATAACAAATCATGTTCCAAAGGAACAAACCTCGACCGAAGGACGAAATCTGGTTCACAATGTTGGTCATGTCGTAAGAGAAAACGTGGGAAGCGACAAGATCCTCCTGTTGTTTGGCAATCACTTTCAGATCGACTGTCACGTCCTTGCCCGACTGAATAGACACCTTATTCAAATCGTGACCATAGCACTGAGATCATATGGGCTACCATATACCAAATGTAAGATAGAAGGGGGAAATGAACTAACAGCAGCCTTCGATCTGAGGTTCTCGATCGTCTGCTTGTGATTGGTGAAGAGTCTGGAGGAGGCAGCTTCCTGTCTCGTCAGCTCAGCCAATAGAATCTTCTCTCGATCATCCACCACGGCACGCAGAGACTAAACAACTTATCTCTCACTCCCGATTCCACTAATCAGGAAATTACCTTCATCGTGGCGATAATGTCCTGTCTTCCGGCCGAGCACTCCTTCTGCCACTGGTTCACAAATTGTGACTGACTGGCGAGTGCTCCATCGATTGACGACACATCGACTTCTAAAGATATATTATGGTATTTTTTTTATGAAAACACCACGATCCAGTGGTTATTCAAATGATTATATAGATAATCAACGCACTCTTCTTCTCGGCAGCTCCATTCACTCCATTAGCAATAGGGGCCTTCTTGACTTGGGACGTCAGAGGAACCGATGGCGCGATAGGAGCAGATGCGACCACGGGGGCAGCAGGCTTAGCTGAAGTAAACAAACTCTCATTCAGTTTTCCTTTTCCTAAACATTCAATGAGAGGCCATCCGAGATTTTGAATTCTTACCTGGAGGAGGAGCGGATTTGGGAGCCTCTACGGGCTTCTTTGAACTACTGCCGCCAGACTTCTTCTTGCTTTTGCCCGACGATCCACCCGCGCACTCCCACTCATCCAATGCTCCACCTGAAGAATATTAGTGGCTAAAGATGAGCGAAAGAAACAATGGTAGTACCTTCCATGAGAGCGGCGATTGTGCGTTCCACATCGAGGTCATGCGAGTGCAGAGCGAGGATGATATCGTTCTTGCTCACGTTGGTCACCACCTCACGGACCTTGGCGACCTTGTCAACGATCGCCTTGTCAACGTTATCCTTTGCCATTTCGATCGAGTTCCTGGAAGAAGGGAAATTATATACTGCATTGATCGTCAAAGTTTATACTAGACCATTTGAGAGAAAGATGAATGTATCGATCGGACAGAAGGAAAAGATCAACTCAAGACACGTAGAAGATCGAACAAGCTAGAGGTTCAAATGAGGTCGTCCGTGAGTGAAAAGAAAGCGGAAAAATAGGAAGAACAATCGAAAGAATGGGTGAAATCGTTTCACCGGTGAAACGAAATGAGGTCACTCGTGGAATCATGAATGATTGGATCATTGAATAAATTGAGTTAACGCTTAATGTGGGAATCTGGAGCTGGATAGTAGAGCAGGCGATTAGGCAAAACAGAGTGGACATGCTATTGCTTGAAACACAACAACAATGAGGTGGGAAATGAAAAAGATAAAAAGTTGGACGAATTTTGGACTGAGTGGCACGCGACGCGTACGAAACGAAGCGACGCGTTCGCAAAGGCTGCAAAAGCAATCGTTGGCAGCGTTTTATACAATTGTATTTATATATATATTATTTCACGTGGATTTCTAGGTAGTTTTATGAATGGAGAATGAGTTTCTGGACTAATTGACGATTGAAAAATCCATAATTCGTTAAAATAAATTTGAAACGCGCGCGCTTTTGCTATATCCGCTCAAGACCGCAACATCGTATACCCAGAGGTGGGCCCAAAATTTTATCATTTTCTCTTTCTTTACTTTTTCGCGTCTCGACCTGTATCTTTTCCGTTGTCTTCGACTTTGCCTTGTTGTTGTGATTTCGTATTTCATTATCTATGTATTAACCCCTCTTTTTTTGCAGGGGTAAACATGACGAGCAAGATCTCTCGCGAGTTCTTGAATGAAACTGTCGCTGAGATCCTCAAGGGATCTCAGGAGAAGAAGCGCAAGTTCCGTGAGACTGTGGAGCTCCAGATCGGTCTCAAGAACTACGATCCCCAGAAGGACAAGCGTTTCAGCGGATCCGTCAGGTGATTCAGAATGCCCACGTAGTCGTGGAAACACGCTCTACTGCGGGAAGCCGGAATCCACGAAAGTGGTACGGCGAGCCCTTACCCAGGGTTTTCACAATTTGGGGAGGTATTATAAAATACCGAATACAACGGTAGCAGCGGGTCCAGAAACGTGAGCCTTTGTGTTCTTATTTTGGGTGAATTTCTCGTATAGCTTTACTAATATATTAATTTTGCAGACTGAAGAACATCCCCAAGCCCCAGATGAAGGTCTGCGTGCTCGGAGATCAGCAGCATTGTGACGAGGCCAATGCCAGCAGCCTTCCCTGCATGAACGCTGACGACCTCAAGAAGCTGAACAAGAACAAGAAGCTCATCAAGAAGCTCGCCAAGAGCTACGATGCCTTCCTCGCTTCCGAGTCTCTCATCAAGCAGATCCCTCGTATTCTCGGTCCTGGACTCAACAAGGCCGGAAAGTTCCCTTCCGTCGTCTCTCATGCCGACTCTCTCAACGCCAAGGTTGACGAGATCAAGGCTACCATCAAGTTCCAGATGAAGAAGGTAATTTAAAAGCTTATTCCTTGTTTTGGGCTATTCATTCTCAACCGAATTGGTTTATTTTTGATTTGGCTTCAGTTGAAACAGTCTAAACCATGATCTTATGATATTGCTTGCAGGTTCTGTGCCTCTCGGTCGCCGTTGGACACGTTGATATGTCGCAGGATGAGCTCGTTGCCAACTGCTCTCTCGCCATCAACTTCCTCATTTCTCTGCTCAAGAAGAACTGGCAGAACGTTCGCTCGCTCACTGTCAAGTCGACCATGGGCAAGCCCCAGCGTCTGTATTAAACAGCCGTTGATTGTTATCGGACGCTTGTTGTTATTGTGATAAATTTTTCACATATTACTTCTATTCTCTTCTACTGGTTCACGGTCCAACGAATTAATATTGTTGAAGAGTCGGTAGGTATGGGTTTGAAGGCTGAAATTGAAACCGAGTTGGGTCTGTCGAGAGATCGAGGTTTTTTTCTACGTTGGTCTGATTCACGCGAATGATTATGCTTATGAAACCTTGTAATATCCATCTTAAGTTGGTTTGACTGATACCTAATTTGTCTTCCTTTAATGTGCAATGCGTCTTTCCTTTAGACTGATGTCGGTTCGCTCTGAAAAAGTTGATGAGACTCAGCAAAGGATTGGTGGTCTAGACGAGTTGAATCAGTTCGTCATAATTATTGGAGGAAATGCTCGTTCGGTAAGTCGGTAAGAGAAAAAGAATTACCTTATTCACTATTTCAGCTAAATAAGACTTTGTACAAAGCTGTTGGCAGAGGTAGCACTGATTATAAGCTGAATCTTCAAACAAAGTAAGGGGTGATCAGTGTTCTCTGTAATAAATTCATTTTAAAGGTACTATACGAACAGCGTGACTGTAAGCATCTTCTCAACTCTTGCTCAATTTCTCGCTTGGAAGTCCCGAAATATGAACCCTGAGGATATTTTTATTGGAGCTCTTTTCGCCATGTGAGTCCATTATAATATGAAATAAATTCCTTGCGAAAATGTTAAAAAAAAAACTATTATATGGGATAACTTTGCCTTCGGCAATTGAAGTAGGTCTATTACATATAGTCTCAGAATGCATGCGAATCATTATGGTTTAAGAAATAAATTTTAGAATCGAAAACGAAGCTGATCAACTTCTCAACGAGTTCTACATTCACAAACTAGATGTGGATGACACACAGATTCAGGTACCACACCTTTTACATTATAGGCTTTCGTTTCTATAATTATAGTATGTTATGATGTTCTATAATTATAGTATGTTATGATGAAGTATTTGTTTGAGTCGAAGGCATTGGTACTGCCGACTGATGACATGGCAGTCGCCTACGAGAGATGTATGGAGTGGTGCACCAATAATGGATTCGAGATGGTTTATCTTCGGAACTCTGAGGTTACTTTAAGTTATCGATTTCGTTGCAGTCAGATCAAACTGATGTGGAAAACGCTGCGAATTAATTTTAAAATATTGAATAACAACTTTTCAAGGAGAATAAGTCGGAAGCTGTTAAAAACAAGGAGAAATTGGGAGAGGCGAGATTGGTGGAACTGTTGGAGATTGTGGATTGGCCGATTAAGAAGATGGAAACTCCCAGATTGACGGGCCATCTGCGGGTACTGTAGATATTTATACTATGCTAATTGAATTGCGATAAATGTGTACAATGGCTATTGTGGAGGTGTTTGTATTTCAGTTGGATCAAGTGATCAATATTCTGGAATCAATGTCCGACAGTGAAGATGATGATATTGATGTGATTCCGAACGAACAAGACAAGGGTGATCTCTTGCTATTTTATTTTCAAACAATTATTTGGCAAATGAGAACATAAAATATTATGACTGAACAATAGGTAACAATCGACTTTTGTTTCAGCGGGAATCTTGGAGTTCCTCGGAGTTTATAATCGGAAGGATAACGGACATAACGGAATCTCTCATGGAAACGGAAGAGTGGTGGAAGCGAGTGTAGATGTGAATGTCGCTCTGAAGGGAGGAATCATATCATTGGTGAGGAATACTGTACCCATTGCAATATTGATTATTGTGAATTATCGAGAAATGCTATATTATGAAGGTATCTGTGAGTGGCGAGACTGATGGAGGCAAGAAGGGAAAAGGAAACAAAGGAAAGAACGGAAACAAGGGAAATGCAGCCAATAACAAGCAGGGTGAGCAATGAGATAATTGAAAGAATTAATGACAACGGGTCAAATATGTCGTAAAGTAATTACGTTTCTGTTTGTTTAAGGGAGAAGGAATAAGGAAGAAGGGAACAGTCGGATGACGGGAGGGAATGCCGTTGAAACCATCAGACAACTGCCCAATGTATGAATTTACTGAGTATGGTATTGAGTTAGTAAAATAATCTCTTATGAAGTGGCTTGGTAGAAGCGGATACTAATTGTTATAGGTTTCAGACGGCAGCTTCCGAGCAGAAAGGGCGACCCTCCACTGTCAGTAGTTTGTTATTCTCCATTTTCATTTTTGTTTCTTCTTCTGACTATTTTTTGTTTTCAAAATTAAAGTAGATTCTGGAATTAAGTATATTTTCTGAAAAGTAATTGTTAATGGGAATTGTAGGTGGAAATGGAAGATGAGACTGAGGAGGACGGAGAGGGTTCTTCCTCCAGAAATGGTCTTGGCACTCTCATGGATAGTTTGAAAGAGGTATTGTATCGATGGATGGATCCGTGTGATCTCATTCTCTCTCAAACATCCCCACTTTCCTTTTTGGATTTCTTTCTCGGAAGGATGATTGATGATTGCTTATGGTGGCTGTCTGTCTAAAAATGACAATTTCCTTCCAAATCGAATCAATTATTTTGAGATTCGATCTATGTCTACAATGAATGGATGGGAAGAGGATGGTGTGTTGAGAGTGGGAGGAGCAATTGGATTGATGGATAAACTGTGCAAGGAAATGTTGGGAGAGGAGGGATTGATGGAGGAAGTTATGAGGATAGATAGATTGAAGAGAGAAGGAAAGTATGTAGAGAGTGAAGATACAGACTAGATTGCATCTTTCCTTCCCACTTGTGAGATGCATTCATTCGTCTACCCATTCCATGTATCTTATCCAGGCGCTAGCCAAAATTATACATAATAACTGGTTATTTTTCAAAATGAATATTGCTATAATCGACATTTAATAATAGCTTCCTATTTTATTACTCAACCTTTTCCCCATTGTGCTTGCTCATTTAGATCTCATTATGTGAGTATTTTTAGTCCTATCACATGCATTACTTTTTATTCGTCTCCGGGTAATCACCCTTAGCATTGTCTCCCTTATAGTAGCATACATTGCAGATCTATGACTCCGTCATTATGATGTGATATTAAATTAAGATATTGTGATTGTGCATAAATAATAATTAATTTTAAACGCGGACAGTATCTATGTTATGTCAAGAGTAGCATGTCTCTTGGTATACCTCTTTTCTTTCTTTCTCAATATTGAACTTCAGTAGTTGGTTATTTTTCGGAAAACTGACGTGAATTTTCTATGCCAATCTAGTCCACGAACTGCCCTATTCTGGCTGCCCTAGTTAGAGTCGTAGATAAATGATGGATGGGAATGGTATGGAGACTGGAGGGAGAGGGAAGTGTCCACTATTGAGAAAAGCCATGATGCTCCTCAATTCTCGTGGAAGGACTGTTATATATTTGCCTTTCGTCCTCTTATCAGGTGCAAGTGAGAGAGGGAGAGAGTCGTCTTCTCTTGTGATGGAGATAGGAGCAATACGAGTGATGAGGCTCCAGTACACTTTTGAGAGAGAGAGAGCGAGAGAGCAGTCATTTGAGTGATAATGGGGTTGACCTATTGTGCGCATGGTGTCATTAATACGGTAGAGGAAGGGACGCGATGGGTCATGATGCTCCTTCTCTAAATGACTGACAACTGCTAGTCTCTAGATGACACATCGATTCTCGGCCTCTCTTTCCCTCTCCCTTCCTCCTCCTCTCTCTCTCACTCTCACTCTCTTCCCTAGTTCCCTCCCCCATTCAGTTCCCCTCCTCTCCTGTTCTTCCCTTCCTCAGCCCTTCCATCTCTTTTCAAGCCATTTGCAAGCTCTCCCCTCAGTAATTTTCCCAATTTACCTCCTTATTTTGTTTGAAGACTGCCTCGGTAATGTTCACAACGTTCACAAAATTTAGTCTGTTGATCGTTATGCCTCCACCCCCCCCCCCCCTCCTCCTCCTCGTCCTTCTCTCACGAATCATTAACAAGTGTGCGAACAGAGTGAGCGAGGCTAGCCACAGGTTGGCACTTCTACTTTCTCTTCTTTTTCAATCTCGTTCCAAACCCCCCCCCCCCCCCCCCGCGGTCACTCAAATCTCACTGAACCAATTTTCTGAGCGTGTGACCATTTATAATGTTAATGATTTCATAATGGATTGATACGGCTGATTATATAGATTGGTATTTAACACGTCGAGTGTGTCTTAGTCTCCATCTCACATGATGGTTAGACGGGAGAGAAGGGGGGGGGGGGGGGGGGGGGGGGGGGTTAGTCCTCTTCCTCACTCGAGGTCCATTCCTATCCCTCCTTCCTTCCTCTCATCTCTCCCTTCATCCTACTCATCTTTCACCACTCGTATATTCCGTCTTTCTTAGATATCCCAGCTATATTAGATAACCAGCCACTTAGTCCTCTCTCGAAAATAGTTAAAACGCGTTCTCTGTTATTTAGGGAAGGGCGCGGCACAGTTATTTCAAAATAGTCTCCCATCGACCAAACTTTGGTAATGGAATGGCCAGGGATGGGCGACTCTTCAGCCAAAATATTTTTGAAAATTTTCACTTTTTGGCCGCAAAGTTGAGAAAAAATTTTTTGAACGATTTTCATGGCAAGCTATATACCATTCGATAGAGAGTCAAAAGTTATGTGAGATGGCGTCATGGTAATTTTTTACAGAAAAATCGAAATCTCAAAACTATAGGCATTTCCGGTGTATTTTTGCCTGTAGAAATCGATTTTGCATGTTAGAACTCACCAAATTGAGAAACAAAAAAGTTATGGTAAAAAAAATCAATTTTTATGAATTTTTTACCATAACTTTTTTGTTTCTAAATTTGGTGAGTTCTAACATGCAAAATCGATTTCTACAGGCAAAAATACACCGGAAATGCCTAAAGTGAGATAGTTTTGAGATTTCAATTTTTCTGTCAAAAAATTACCATGACCCGGGGGTCATGAAAAAGTGGAAAAAATGTATTTCTAGAACTTGTTCTCGCTTATTTTGATAACTTTTTCTCTTCGGCCAAAAGAAAAGTATGTTCGGGCCAGTAAAGCTCAGAATTTAAGTACGGAAGTAGAATCTGCACACAACAGAGCATCTATGATCATAATTTCAGGATCTAGTTTTGAGTTTTATCAGACTTGTGAAAAGATGTTTCCCGAACATCTCATAAAATATTCGATTATTCGATTTTTCTCCATCCGATGAGTATCAATTTAAAAACTGACGTGGTATCTGACATAACTTTTGACGCTCTATCAAATGGTATATAGCTTGCCATGAAAGCTTTTAAAAAATTTCTCAACTTTCCCGCCAAAAAGTAAAAAAATTTTCAAAAAAATTTTGGCTGAAGTGTCGCCCATCCCTGGGCATTCCATCACCAAAGTTTGGTTGATGGGAGACTATTTTGAAATAACTGTGCGGCTTTCTGTCCATTCCGTAGCGCTATAACAGAGAGTGCGTTTTAATTGCTTCTGTCTTCACTCAAGCTCCTCGTCTATCCTCTCTTGTCTTCTATTCTCATCATTCCTTCTGTCCTTTACGAACGTCTCCTCCTGTTCATCCTCCCCCCCCCCCCCTTCCCCTCTCCTCCTTCTAGTCTTTTCTCCCCTCCCCTCTCCCTATCTCGTGCTCACTTCGTCCCCTCCCTTTCCTCCTCTCCTCACTTCCTCTGACTTCGATTCTGTTCGTCGTCAATGTTGAACTAGTAAAGGAGATGACGTGAGAAGGGAGAGAAGAGACGAAGGAGGAGGATGAAGGGAGAGGAGAGAGAGGTAAATGAAGATGGCAGGGGATGATCAGCTGCGAATCCCCCCCTCCCCCCTCCCCCCTCCTCCCCTCTATCTCTCATCTTAATCTATGTCTCATCTTTTTCTCTCTTTCTTCTATCTCTGCCATCCTCTTCTTCCCTACTGCATCACACGGCACACAAGTATGCAGTATCTGTCCCCCTCCCTCTCTCTCCTCTCTATCTCTGTACCTTCCATCTCCATCTCTGCTATCGATTGACTATTTTGCCCTCTAACGCTCACTGTTTTCGTTTACTTTTTTTCTCGCTGTATTTTCTTTGGTAGTTCTAGCGAGGTCGAAGTGTGGTAAGCAGTTTTGTAAGATTGGATCAGCCGGTTTGAGAGAGAGAGAGAGAGAGAGAGAGAGAGAGAGAGAGAGAGAGAGAGAGAGAGAGAGAGAGAGAGAGAGATTCATTTCGATTCCATCCCCTTCCGATCTATCCAATTCTCTCTCTCCTCTCCTTCTCCGTAGTTTCTCTTCGATTCTCTGATAGATCACGGTTCAATGCGACTCACTTTTCATTCTATTCTCCCTCCCCCCTCCCGTGTCTTTTCCTCCATTCCCATCTCTATTCCCTTCTTCTCCGTTTCTCTCATTCTCCGCATCCTCACCATTTCCATTCCCTCATTTGATCATTGGGAATTCCACGTGCCTGTTCCCTCTTTCCCCTCCTTCCTTGAATGGTTCATCCATCTCATATCTGATTTCTACCTCCTTTCAGTTCTCGCTCGGTCGTGTGATCGTCCTCCCTCCAGAGGGTCGATCCATCCCTTCACTCCTTCCCTATCACTCTCCTCCTCTCCTCTCCTCCTCTTCCTCTTCCTCTTCTCCTCTCACAATGGGAGCTCGTCAGTCGATGGATGATCGTCCTCGATCCAATTCTGTGGACACGGCCTCATCCAATGGAGGAATGGCTGGATTGGCAGGAAGCAGACTGGGAGAACCCAGAGGAACCAGCAGATCGGTTAGTAGAGAGGGGAGGGGGAAGGGGGGGGGGGGGGGTGAGGGAAGGAGTTACTGTCAGATAGTTCATTGCAGTAATTATTGAGATTATTGTCATTGGTAAGCTACTATTGGGAATTACTAATGGTTGGGATGCTGTTGGAGAAATAGCCACGTAGTTGCATTAACATTAGTCATGAGAGGGAGGCAAGATAGAGTAGAGTGAGGGCATGGTATCCCCCCCTCCCCCCCCCCCCCATCCCCCCTCCCCCCATCCATCTCCATCTCTTCTCTCTTGCAGGTACTCTCAACGACGGATATTGTGCACGCAATGAGAAGAGCAGAAGAGGCCATGAGAGGTACAATACCCACTCAGTTGATAGTGATGGATGGATGGATAGATGGGATTGGATTGGAAGGAATGAAAGGATGAGGGTTAATGAGAAGCAGAGAATGAATGTGAATGCAGGATCAGACGATGAAGAGGAGGCTCAGCCTGGACCCAGTAGACCACCCATCTACCCAAGGGATGGACACAGGTCACAATATACCATCTATTTGTATCCAAATTGGACTTATCCAAATCTGAGACAGTACCCAGAGCAGTTCTAAACACATATCTTCCCTTGCCCCCCCCCCCCCCCACCTCTTTGATGGATCCCCCTGAAAAGAAGATGGAGGAGTTGGGACGAACAGTTACTGTAGAGAAAGAGAATCAACACGTGTTGCACAGCTGAAAATAATGTTGGAGGAAGTCACGTTGGTGTTTCAGTGGTGGAGTAAGTGGGTGTTGGTCCCTGTTTAGGTTGTCATGAGAATGGAGGAAGGAAGGAAGGATGTCTCCTAGCTGGCCAGGTGTTGACTTGAGGAGAAAAAGTGAACTGAAGGGAAGGGAGAAAGGTAGAGGAGAGAGAGACAGCGGATGTCTTGTTTATCTCACCCCCCCCCCCTCTCCTCTCCGATGTTCCATCTCCTTTCTTTCTTTCGTTCACTCTGGTATCTGATTATGAGAAGGAGAAGGAAGACAGAAGTGAGAAGTGAGAGTGTCGATGGGAGAGGAGAGTGAAGGAGAGAAGGAGAGAATGATAGGGGGATTAGAGAGAAGAGAGAGGACAGAGAAATGAGAAGGGAGTGGAGTCATGATAGAGAAGTGGTGAAGGATCACAATGGTTAGAGACCAGTGGAGCAATGATGGATAGTGCAGGAGGAGAGATATTGATTGGGAGTAATTAATAATAAGGGTTATAATTGTAAATGGAATTGATATAAATGACTGATTGAATTGATTGCAGTCGTCGTTCTCATCCCACTTCATCTTCTTCTCAACAGCGACGTCAATTGAGACAGCACATGAGAAGAAGCTTCTTCATGCTTGGTTTCTCATTTTACAATTATGTTCACACGAATAGCGTTCACTAAGATGATTCTTTTTTTTATTATTAAAATATGACGAAAAAAAAAAAAGAGTTTCACACTTTTCTGCGTTTCTGCCCAAATGTTATATCATGAATTGTTATATTCTCGCTGTGTGGGTTCTCTCTTTACTGGTGCAGAGGGAGAAATTTAATTAGAGATTGGAATTTGATTTGTAAGCGAGGGGTGGAGGTCAGAGAAGATTGCGATGCAGCTCCAAATGGACAACCCATTTTCTTCCTGATTCTCTCTCTAGTTGACTCTTAATCCGATTTTGATTCAGACATCGACTGTCCAATCTGCAAGAAGCGAGTTCCCTCCGATGAGGCAGATGTCCATCTGGTCATGTGTCTCACCAGACCAAAGATCACTTACAATGGTCAGTCAGAGTGCATAGGGTCCTTAAATCGATGCTTTGAGATATACTTCCAATTTTTCGAAACAAAGGTTACCATTTTTCTTCAATCGAAAAGTGACTTGTTCCTCCTACCTTTACTGTGCAATCTCGTGATACCATAAAAAATAAATATTTTAAGCTCTCGGGATAGATATTGCATGTGTGATAGAGAGGAGAGGGCACTTGAGGGGAATACCGCGGGAACGAATCTATTTTGGTAGTAGGGTCTATGTCTAAAATCTATATTTCTCTCTCGGTTATTCTTCCATTTCCCTTGTTACAATAATATGATGGTGGGGTTCCCATCTGTGGAAGTATCATCCGAATGAATATTGTGCTTGCAGAGGACATTCTGTGTGAGACCAAAGGGCGAGTGTTCCATCTGTCTGGAGGATATGGAGAGTGGAGCCACGATTGCAAGACTGCCCTGTCTATGCATCTACCATAAGGAGTCAGTTACACTTACAGTACATTGAAGGTTGGGGAACTGGATACATATAATACTTGTGCGAATAACTCGAATAAGAATATGATTAAAATAGTATTCTCCAGATGATTTGGTTTGCTGTGCTATTGATACTATTGGGGTGTGTCAAGTTCTTTTAAAAAATTTCGAACATTTTTTTCTTAGCTGCCAAGAAATAAATCGAGTCCTGCTAAGAGGCGATGGATGGATCTATCACTGCTCTTTAGTTTCATTACTTCAGCCATCAAGATCGTTACACTTTATATGAAATACGCCTTTTAGACAAGACATCACTTAAATCGCCTATTCTAAGTTTACCTTTCACGGTGAGTTAATAATCTGGTTACTGTCCCCTGTGAGTTGAGTTAAGAGAATATGCAATTTGAACGCTTTTCCAACCTTCCAAAACGCATTGCATCATCATTACGAAACTTGCCATTTTCCACATATTTTTTTATATAAAAAAAATTGCGAATTTCGCTACTATGATAGTTAGAAGCCATTCAGTAACAATTAAAAGTAATAATGCTTATTATTTAAGAGAAATCGATTAGCAAATAAGCTTGCAAAAATTAGAAACTAAAAATTCGACCCTCTCGAAAATGCTTGAGAGTGAAAAGAATTGACCTACTTCTGTCGCCTAATTATAAAACTCCCTTGTATCATTTTCAAATGGAGCTCCGCTCCATCGTCATCTCCTACTGTGGTTTTAATCGGGATTTCTCATCTTCATCCTCTGTTGAATTAGAGATTTTCAAAATTAGGGTCGCGAAACCCACTTTTCATATTATTGCGTCATAATTATGCAACATTTCCGAAATCTGGGACTGAACAAAATAGTATTTTTCTACCTCTAATAAACGCAAGAAAGTCTTTGGGATTGTACCTTATACACATAAAATAAACAAAATTTTTAAAAGAACTTTTGACACACCCCAATATGAAGATTCTTTGACGTCTCAAAGTGATTCTACCACTTCTCTTTCAGTTGTATCGATGACTGGTTCAAGCGGAAGAACTGCTGCCCCGAACACCCTGGCGATGATTGAGATTTCTCTCCCTCTTGCACGTTGTCTCACCACCAACCCCCTCCATCTCATCCATCCATCCTACCGTATCCCCTTACTTGACACTACGAGTACGGTCTTGTCTCATCCCATGGTGTGGTGTCACTCTCGGTGCATCCAACGGGTCGACTATTCATAGTCGTCTCCATCCCATCCCTTCTCTTTTCCTTCTTTCCCCACTACGAGTTCCTTCCATTCAATCTAATCGATAATGACGGTCTTTGTCTCTCAACTACTCGAGTTCTCGTCCCTTTCCCTTCATCAAATGATAATGTAAATGATATCTGGTCTAAGACCTATCTCATTCTATTCCATCTACAGGTTCCCTTCCTCACTCCGTTGCCTCTCATATAATCTGACCCCTCGATCCATTCATTATTATTATTCTAACATACGGTATCTTTGTTGTGTCGATCGGTTATCATTGATCGATCCTTCATTTATTTGTCAATAAACGTGGTTAAATCTATTGGCTGAGTACATGAAATGGGAGGATAGAAGAGGAGAAGATAAGATCAGGGTGGGGGAGATCATCTTCACAGACTAAAAATCTAGTCCCAAATCGAGATATTTTGAAGAAGGGAAAAGGATAAAGGATGGGTCATGAATGACGTCGTCTGATCAGAATGAGTCCAATTCCACTTCTCACCCATCTGTTGATCTACCCTCTTACCGTATCCTCCCTCATCATCCTAAAGTGTGGTTGTCCTTCTATCCTGGCTGACGTCCATTTGTATCTGTATGCTGATTGACTTACCTTCCATCGTCTCCTTTCCTCTTCCTCTCTATTCCAGTCTCCTTCTGTCTACGTGCAACCTCTTCTCACCGCTGCAACCACGAGGGAATTATTCCCTCACTAACACCATCCTATCCGCCATCCTTCATACATTGACTAGATTCTACTTCTTTATTTTCTCCTTCTTCCACTTGTTTCTCCATATGCTTCTTCTCGGATAATTTCTTTATTGCCTATCTACTCTTCCTGTGCAATTGTGAGATTCCGTCGTCCTCCCATCAATATCATGGTGTTACCGTATCTCATTTCAGCCCCTTCGACCCCTCTCCCTTCCCCTTTCCCATGAGTGACAATCCTCTTCGTCTCGCTTTCCATCGGGCATTCTACGAACAACTCGATGCGTATGTTCATTTATACAGTGATTATCATATTCGATTGATTCGGAGAAATCTTTACAATCTCGAAATATTCAATATTTATAATTTAGTAATATTTGCACAGATGAGACTCAAAATATGGAATAAAGGACCACAAATTGATAATTAGCCCACTTATGATTAGTGTCCTCTCTTTTCTTCTCGAGGACCTTCCATCCATAGTGGACATCCTTCAATTCATCATCTGCCGGCCTCATTTAATCTCTCATCAAACTCTCGCAACTTCCCAATTTCCCTTCACAAACTGAATGTATTCGTTAACGATGGAGAGTTCGTTTTGATGGGAAAAGGATGAGATCATTGTCCCTCCCTTCCTCTACTCCACCCTAAAAGGAACCATGATTCAACCGAGCTACTTTTTCTCCCCCCTAATCTCATTATCTTAATCCTTGCCCTTAAATGGTTTGAACTTGAGATGATCGAACTTCTGTTATGGAATGAGTAAAGATAGAACCACATGATATCTTGATCTGATCTGACCCATCTCAACCCTCTCAACCCCCTCAATCTCCTAATCAATTCATTCATCAATTGATAATCTCTCCTTCGTGTCCTTCCCATTCTCTTCTCTTTCTTGAGAGAGATCTAGCTAATTCATTCGAGATATATCCCCACATTTTATCGATTCTTTTTACTGATTTCTCAATCTCTTTCTCATTTAATTCTAATCAAGGAAGTCACTAATCGAACTAGTTCGCTACATTTTTCTAGCCGTCGAATTACCTGTACTTGGTAATTTTTGACTCTCGGCGTGACTCATTTCAACTCTCATTTCACAATGTCAACTCTCATTTGTCTCTCAATCACTTATCATTTTATGCACAAACTCTGAGTTTGCGTTTCGGTAAAC
>BTSX01000005.1:24696617-24737869 GCA_036245825.1 Pristionchus entomophagus
GTTGATGGGGGTGGTCTGGAAGGGACGGAGAAGGAGGGGGAGGGGGGATCAGCCAAGAATGGGGTAAGATGGCCAGGGTTCTATTGAGCACGAGAGTGAATGGCCAATATGGAGTGAGTGCCCACACACTTGTTTGATTTGGTGTAGTGACCTCGATTGCGCCAGAGAGTTCCAATGGGGGAGAGGGAGGGGATACCCTGAGGGGAACCTCAGATGGTGGCAGGGGCAGTTTACTATGAATTCCATTGGCTAGAGCCTATCAAATGGAAGTGGTCAGTATTATGCCCCCCCCCCCCCCCCCTCTCTTCTTATGATCGAGACCACATGTAGAAGAAGAGAAGAAGAGACTACAGTGGCTGGAGATTGAAATGAAGAGAGAGGAAAGAGTCCATTTCAATCTCAGTGAGAGAGAGTCAGCAATTCTCAGTTCAATCATTCTCTCAATTCGCACAAGAAGACATCTGTCAGAGGGGGGGGGGAGGGGGATTTAGGGAGAGATGACTGAAGAAGGTGAGAATGGAGGGATGGAGGGATGTCATGCGAGGAGAAGGAGACTAATGAGACAAGAGGAAGTGGGGATGATTCCATGTATTCGGTTCAATCCAGAGGGAGCAATAACGACAGATGGAATGATCGGATGGGAGAGGGGGAGGGGGAGGGGGATCACTTATCACTGTGGATGGCATCTGTTGCTTCCTCTCCCTCTCTTCCCCTTCCACTATCTTCCCCTCTGATTGATTATGGATATGGCGTGACTTGCTATGTACACCGAGGACAAGCAGTCCTCCCACAACAGATGCCCTTGTTTGTCCCCCCTCTCCCCCCCTCCCCCTCCCCTTGAGTGTTCGATCATAGCAGGAAGGTGAGAAGAGAGGACTGATCCGGGTGGGAGATCGGTCTCTCCTTTAGAGGAGAGAGAGAGAGGAGACAAGGAGGATGCCGCCACTCTCGGACACTCTGAATGAGGGTGTGAAGAGAGGAGTGAACACCACTTCCTCCCACTTAAGGAGTGCCAGAATGAGGGAGATTGTCTAAGAAGTTGGAGAAGGAGAAGGGGAAGAGGACTCCTTCCCCTCTCTCTCTCTCTCTCTCTCTTCCTTCCGTTGTATGTTGTGTACTTCTCCCTTGGGAGGGAGAAGAGTAATGGGTGATCATGCCAGATTATGGAGTGGACGAACATTATGATGAAGCACAGCTAGGGGAGAATAGAGATGGGGGAGGGGGAGGGGGTCCATCCAGAGTCGAGTAGTCATCCAGATAAAGGAAAAGCTGGGGGGGGGGAGATACGAAGGGGCGATTGGAGAAGGAAGAAGATGAAAAAAGAGCAAGAATAATGGGAGTTGAGATAGAGATCGCCCCGTGAGAAGAGAAGATGAAGCTAGAATGGCCCAGATAGAGTCCATGAGAGATAGATGAAGCTATCTATCATACGACTAATCAATGGGGTCGATGATCCAAGGTCGAAGGGGAGATGGGAGAGGGGGGAGATGTACAGTAGTAATTAGTGTCGGTTGTCATTAGAGATGGCGCCAGTATGGTGTAGTCGTCTCTTCTTGTCTCTCCTTGTCTCTTCTATCTCCTCTATCTCGTTGCCTGTCTCCTCCGTTCACTCCTTTTATTCCCCATTCCCTCCTATTCTCTACCATTTCACATGTCTGCTTGTGAGTAATGAAGGGCACCTTTCATCTCTCAGTCTTCCCTCTCCTTGTATCTCCTTCTGTCCCCCTCCCCCCCCCCCTCCTTCCCTCCACCTCTATCCTTCTATCCATTCCCTCTAGATGGCCGCTCAAGATTGCGCCAATGGGGGAAAGAGAACAGTTAAAGGGACACGAAGACACTGAACCGCCTCGTTTCAAATGAGAGTAGACAAGGACGCATACAAATGAGGCTAAAGAGGGGGGAATACGGTAGATTGATCAATTACAGTATCCGGCGTCCTTCGATTCGATGGAGAGAATAGGACTGAGGATGAACACAATCACTTCAAGCTACTCGAGCACGATGGAGACTCGTTACTCGTCGGAGCGAGGTACGGTAGGGGGGAGAGGGGGGATACAGGGGATGGCATATGTTGATGGGGCGAGAGGTATCTGCCACTTGAGGGTATTAGTGGATGGAGTCTCGTCTGTCCTTCTCTCCTTCTCCCCTTCTCATCTTTCATTGATTGTCTTCCTGTATTACCTGTGTATAAGTGGGGATCCCCTTTGTCTTCCCTTGCCTCAAGAAGGGAGAGAGGAGAGGGAGAGAGAGTCTCGTTTATGCAGAAGGGAACTATGTAAACTGTTTATGGATTGAGAGGGGGGGGATGGGGGAGCGAGTGAAGGGGGAGGGAGGGAGGGAGTGACCTACTGGATTAGTGGATGAAACGATGGTCTCTTCTGCCGCTAGAGGAAGTATCGTCAAGGGAGGCGAAGTCTGGTCAGATGGAGGGGGGATCATTCATTGTAAGGAGATACTCACGGATGGAGGTGAATGAATAGAACAGACGGGAGATCCAACTCTGGATTAGATCTCCAGAATGGACTCGTCTCTTTCCCTCACGAGAAAGGGGATCAACGGAGGGATACCGTACTCCCCCAATCACAACACCTTCCTCCCTTCCTCCCCTCCTCCTCCCTCCATCTATCCATTAGCCTGGATATCTTTGATTATAGAGGGAGGGAAGAAGTGAAAAGTGTCCCTTATTCGGGCGGGAAAGATTGACGACCATTTAGTAGTACATATGTAGGTGAACTATGATGGGAATGAGACTGACTAAAGGAGGAGAGGGGAGTAGGGGGATAGTCCCTATTTCGACATCTATTCTCGATGTGGGGGTTTACTACAGTACTCTCTGAGTCATTGATTACGTCGAGTGAGAGAATGGATTGACCCTCTTCACACCCTCCAATCAGTCTAATCCTTTAGTCTAACCATGCACCGATTTGGTC
This sequence comes from Pristionchus entomophagus, assembly GCA_036245825.1. Lineage (NCBI taxonomy): Eukaryota > Metazoa > Nematoda > Chromadorea > Rhabditida > Neodiplogasteridae > Pristionchus > Pristionchus entomophagus. Next base: position 24,699,548 of record BTSX01000005.1, read on the forward strand.
CATTCGTTTGATCTGAATCGAGAGAATCGAGAGTGGTGGTCCATTTGGTAAACAGTATTGAGAGAATCGGAACTCAATCACTGAGTCAGCCAAAGAAATAGGGGAGGAGGGGGGGGGGGATAATGAATGCAGACCCATTGTTAGTCAATGATTGATATGACTCAATCGAATGAACAACGAGAGAGAAGAAGGGAAGGGATTGGTTAGTTATGCCAATTGAACCCATTCCATTCATTCTGGGAGAGTCATTTACTAATTACGATGGAGTGAGAAGCAGAATGATGTATAGTCTCCTTCTTGGGGGTTCTCATTCTGTCTTTATTCAGTCTGATCCATGCCTGACAGTCGACCATTTGGCCATTGACGCAATAATGGAATGCCGATGGGAGGATGAGTGACAGAGTGGTGATTGGGGTGGAAGGAAAGGATTTCCCTTTCAGAGAGAGAGAGAGAGAGAGAGAGAGAGAGAGAGAGACTGTCCACCTTCGGGTCACTGAACAGTCTAGTCCGTTCACCCTTTTAGACCGATGGAGATGAGGGAGGGGGGAAGGGGATGTTGATGTCATTGTGTTAGACAAGGCAGTAAAAGGGAGCTGAAGGCGGAAGGGACAAAAGAATAAAGAGAGTAACACGATTAGTCAGATTATGGACAGATTGTTATGAGGGAATGAGGGCGGGGGGGGGGGGTATGAAACGGGTACAAGACTTCTTCTAATTAGTATCCCCATTGTTGTGAGGGTGAATGAGATAGAGAGATAGAGGGTGTGAGATGAGTGACCATTTCCTCCCCCTTCAATCTTTTCTTCTCCCGATTGACCTAAAGAGGTCAAAAGAGGTAATGAGTGAGTCTGATTGGCTAAGTCTTTTCTTCTTCTCTTGGCCCACGCCATAGCTATTCCTCAATCTCACACCTATAATTGGAATGGTCAATGGGTGAGGGGGTGGGGGGGGGGAGACCAGAGGGAAATGAGAGGGTTCTGAACTATGAAGTGATAATTAGGCGGGTGACCCACTGGAATGGTTCCGGTAGGTGGAATTGCTCTTGATCTACCGATCACGAGACTGTAGAGGGATTAGAGAGGGTGACGTTATCAAATGGGTGTTATCAGTCGGGGGACGATTAATAGAGGCCGGAAGTGTTATTATGAATAAGTGAAGGAAGGGAGGGAGAGGGGGGAGGGGGGGGGGAGTACTGTACAACAGGCTGGGGACCACTCAAAGATGGAAAGTACTCTGAATCGACTCATTAAGAGGAGTGAGTTGAGTAGTACTCCCCCCTCCCCCCCCCCCCCCTTCCTTTCTGTGTGATCCATCCATTTGTAGTCCAGTCCTGTCTCGATTAGAGTAGATTCACCATGAATCGAGAGTGCGAAAGGAAGGTCCTTCCCTCTTTCTCCAACCCGAAAGGGAGCAGAGTAGTATTGTTGCTAGCCACGGAAGCATGAAGGGAACCGAGCGAGTAGCGGATTCCCATCATTGTATCAAGGTCAGAGGGGAGAGAAGGAGAGGAGGAGGGGGGGGGGAGAGGTATCAGTGGAATGAGAATTGAGAGTAATGGAGCGAAGAAATGGTAGTGGAATGGCAGAAGGAGATGAGGAGGGGAGGGGAAGGGGAGGGATGAGGGGTTGATGAGGAGATACCTGAGAAATTGATGGATTTGTGTTTACGAAAGAAGGGGTGATGATCTTGGTTGAAAAATGGAAGTTGATTGATTGCAGGAACGCAGTTTACAATCTGTCGATAGCCTCGATGAAGGCTGGTCACGAGATGAAATGGGCTCCTCCCTACAAAGTAGTCGAGACTTGCACTATGAAGGGAAAGACCACTGATGAATGCCAGAACTACGTACGAGTACTCGCCAAACAGGCAGAGGGACAAGTACTCATTTGTGGTGAGTTGAGGGATACGGTAGAGGGGGAGTGAAGAGATGGTTACGGTATTGTGTGCAGGAACGTACGCCTACAGTCCCAAGTGTCGCATTTATCGATACGACTCATCTACCAGCGAATTCAAGGTGTACGAGCAGTTTGATGGAGAGGTACGGTTGATTATCGATTGGTGGAGGGATACGGTAGAATTATTGTCATTGATTGCAGGCGATATCTCCGTATTCTCCTCATGACAACTCAACGGCGATCTATCTTCGGAAGACGGACGAGATAATCTCAGGGACTGTCTCTGATTTCGTGGGGAATGACCCTCTCATCTATCGAAGGAGACTCACTAAAGTGAAGAGTGGAGAGGAAGGGATAAGAACACAGAGGGACGATGTTAGAGTTCTAGACAGTGAGTTATATTTGGAGTAGTTTGAGGATGGAAGGATTGGGTAGATTAGAGTATTCCTCCCCTTGCAGACCCTAACTTCGTTGCTTCCTTCGAGTACAAGGAGCACATCTACTTCTGGTTGAGAGAGAAGGCAGCAGAGGCAGTGGATAACAATGAGGAGAGACAGGTGAGATGATGAGGAGATCGTTATTCCCAATAAATAGAACCGGCGCTGTGTGAGCTTATGTGATTATTAGCACAAATTGAAACAATACACAAAATATTACTTGAGATGGTTATTTTGTAGCAACCAAGCACGGGATTTAAAATTATCTTTTTTTAAACTAAGAATTATTGTAGGTGTATGCTCGTGTAGCTCGAGTGTGCAAGGATGACAAGGGAGGACCCCGTCCCTCCCATGACAAATGGACTTCCTTCCTCAAGGCGCGACTGAATTGCTCCATCGGAGCTGCCACTCCATTCTACTTCAATGAATTGAGTGAGTGATCTACCCATTGAGGAGTCTCTTTTGACAGTGTGATCTGTGTTGAGAGGCAGTATCTGACCCGGTGGTCTCTCCCTCGTCTCCCTCTGATCATCTTGTCTTCGCTGTCTTCTCCACTCCTGATTCCTCCGTGCGGATGAGTGCAGTGTGTGCATTCTCCATGCAGACAATCAGAGAGACATTCGATAAGGGAACATTCAAGTATCAGGTCAGATCAATCTACCTATATCACACCCAATGGTTATCTCAATCAACTCTTCTCATTGATCGATATTCGAAATTATAATGAAGTGTGAAAGTGACTGTTTGAGGAATGTGTATTATCCTTCTCATCCCTCATCTCGTTTTCATTGCAGCGAAGTGGTTCCTCCCAATGGACGTCTCTTCCTCGATCAGAGATTCCCTCTCCCCGTCCTGGTTCTTGCTCTGCCGACTCATCCAAACTCCCTGAATCTACCGTATCCTTCGTCATGAGGAACCCACTCATGCATCAGGTACGTCTCCACGCCCCACAAATATGCTTTAGAGCACGTATGTTGAGCTTTCGCGTACAACGTATGCAGTATGAGTCATCAATTAGTGATAGACAATGAGGATAGGCATACAGTAACCGTTCTCGGTCTCTCAGGCAGTCTCATCAGTGCGTGGTCCTCTGTTCGTGGAGGGATCATCTAGTGCTGAATTGACTCAGATCGCAGTCCTTCCCTCAGTGCAATCAGTGGATGGAGGGAGACACACAGTCATCTATGTGGGGACGAGTGATGGAAGAGTCCTCAAGGCCATACAGATTGGAAACGAGACCGTTGTCATTCAATCCGCACTCGTTTTCCCTTCCGGAGCACCCGTGGTCAGTTCATATTTGATATTTGAGGAATGAAACATATTTGGGGAATAGTGAATTTAGATAAGGATAGATATAGTTGCTGGGACGTCTATAATCAATGCACTGATCTCTATTGAAATGGTGATCTATTGTCAGGTGAATCTTCTGACGACAGAGTCTCTTATCATCGTTGTCTCTCCCGATGAAGTGGCCTCGATTCCCCCTGAGGGATGCTCGTATGCCCCCTCTTGTGCCGCCTGTGTTAGACTGCAAGACCCCCATTGTGCATGGGATGAACGATTGAGCAGGTACGGTAGGAGGGGGAGAGGGAGGGGGAGGGGGAGAGGGATCGAGAACTGACTGGGTGATTGGACTGATTGTAGATGCGTCTCTCGCTCGGATGGTTCTGGTTGGCGTCTGGGAGATGTGATTCAGAATGTAGTGAGAGGGGAGAGTCCTCAATGTCCCCTTGTCAATGCAATGGGAGATGAAGGAGACAATGGAATCGTCTTAGGAGGTGAGCACAAGACGTGAATATGAGGGCTAGACAGGGGAACATCTGGAACATTCACTCTCGCAAGAACAGAACCATAAACCGTGCCATATTTGCTGATCATGGTTCCCCTTCCTGCTGTTTTGTCGCCATTCACGTAGGAAAGATAACAGATCTATACATCTGCTTGAACACACACACACACAGAACGGAGAGAAGAGTAGAGAAGAGGAAAGGGGCAATCAATCGATAATGGGTTTTCTTTGAGTAGGCGCAGTGATCTCTCCCCGACTGGGATCGACTGAATTGCCCACTTCCTCCCCTCCTTACACTGGCCAGACAGTGGCCCTCGCCTGTCTCGTCTGTGTCATTCTCGCCTCCGTCTGCGGATTCTTTGTCAGTCTCCTTCGTTATAATAGCAATGATTACGGTAGTTGGTGGATACTTCTCGATTACGGTAGTATTGTCTGATCCCAGTAATCCTTGATCTTTCAGGTTGGATTCCGTATCGCGTCAGCCCGTCGTATGGTGGATGCTCATCACTCGGCCTCCTCTACCTCTGGATCAGACTATGACTCATTCGGAAGAGCCAGACTGACCAGACACGACTCACTCACTGCTGCCAGTGTCAAGATGGACCCCCATACCATCTATGGAGGACCACCCAGCAAGGTGAGGGGAGGGGAGGGGGGAGGGGTACGGTAATAGTTGATTACGCTAGTGGATAAGGAGATACAGCAATGGATAGGAATAAGAATGTTCTTCTTTCAGCACAGTGTGGATGCGACGTCTCTGGTGATCCCGGCAGCGATGTCAATGTCCCATCACGGGGGATCATCGGGAACGACGACTCCTGGAAGGGATAGAAATGCACTCATGACATCACTCAATAATACTACTCTACCCAGAGATTATAAAGTGAAGAAGGTCTACTTGTGATCGAGGAGATTGAAGAAATCTATCCATCTAGAGTATAGTAGAGTGATCTCCCCTTCCATCTGTGATCCTTCCCCTTGCCGTAGAGTGATAATCATCCCGAGTGATCTACCCCAATCATTGATCGAGTTGTCGCTAGTCTTCCCTCCCCATCCCTCATCTGAAGAGCATTATACCATTCATTACGAGTCCCAGTGATTGAGTGTATAGCAGTGCTACCGTATTCTTCTGTGACATTTCATTGTTTCGTCTTACTGTATTCCACTTCTTACATTGTCACGCAGTGATATCGGGTATCTTACCGTATTTTACTTTCGATCCGAGTGAATTCCAATCTCGGATTCAAATCTTCCCTCTTTTTCTTCGTTATAACTACTTACATAACTCAATACAATCTCAGATAACATAGAATAGTTACATTACTGTCCATAGTTGATCCCATTATGTTCACTTACAGTATCCCATTTAATCCTGCCGTCAATATACCGTATACCGGTTCCCTTCTGTACTGTATTATGTTCAAAAATCGTATTCTGTATCAATTTCCATGGTTACAAAACCAGATTCCCCTTCCTTCCCCCATCATCAAATGATCTCACCATTCTTCGTTGTATTCCATTCGAAGGAGAGTACAAAAGTGACCTCCAGGCATAATAAAAAATATGAAATGATGAATATTGTTAAGCATTGAAAGATGGGAGAAGAGTGAAGAAGAGCATACGTCAATGGGTCGACATGGAAAGAATCACAAATAGAACGAATGATGGAAATGACGATGGAAGCTGATCAAACCTTGTCTCAACTACAACTTTATAGCCATAAAAGGCTTACGACGCGTGACCATTTCATTCTTCCTTTTACAATCATCTATGATAATTTTGTATTTTTCCGATGCGTCTCTCCATTTGGGTCCTCTTCTCGCTGTTTCTCGTTACTCTCTCTGGCCCTTTCAATGGATATGATGGATACAGTCTGTATCGTGATGGAGATCGGAAGGGACACCAGGTACAGTACTCCTCAAAGTTCATCAATCAATCAATATTCCAGCACGGCAAGGATTGTGCTACATCGACAGTAAAACCGACGCCTGTCGGACCGAGCAGAGAAGGAGAGAAGTGTCATACGAAGAAGACTCGCCCTCCCCCTCCTCGTCCCACAAAAAAACCATTCCCCGGATGCAACAATCGAACCACCGTCGGTCCTGGAGCGACTTCTGTCTACCCTGTCAATGCGACTACGGTAGTCCCTGAATCTACGGCATCGATTGGAAATCTGACGACGATCATTAGACGAGATGACCTACCTGGATCGAGCACGACTACGGTAGGAATGGAAGAGTCTACCGTATCCTCTAGCGAGTCGACTGTTTCCGATATTTCGACAACGACCATTGGAAATGGAATGGATGAATCAACGACGACTGGAGAAGAAGTGATTACTGTATCGGGTGGAGAGATTACGGTATCCGATGGATCGACGACTACGGTAGGAGGAGGTGGAGGAGAGGAGACCGAACTGCCTACAGTAATCTTCGTCGATGATACTACTGTGGGAGAGGATTCATCTACGACCCCTGAGTCATCTGATGGAGAGAGCACTATTACGGAAGAATCTGGATCATCTACTGTTCCCTCTGTGTTCTCATCAACTACCATCGGAGACTCGGGAATATCGACTACCGTACCCTCTGGGATCTCATCCACTACCGTAAGATATGGAGTGTCATCGACTACTGTGACAGGACCTCCTCTTCCTTCTACGACTTGTAAGACAAAAACAACGAAGAAGGGAAAGGGAGGGAAGTCAAGTGAGAGCAAGGAGTCACAGGAATCATCGGAATCATCTGAGGAGAAGAAGGATAAGAAGGATAAGAAGAAAAAGGATAAGGATAGCTCGAGTTCCAGCTCAGAGGAGAAAGATAAGAAGAAGAAGGAGAAGAAGGATAAGAAAAATAAGGACAGTTCCAGCTCGGAAAGCTCAGAGAAGAAAGACAAGAAGGGGTGCAAATCGACTCCTCTTCAGAAACAGACTCCCATTCCTACTACTTCGATTCCCAAGTCAAAGAAGAAGAACTAGTTATTTCCATTCATGTTGATAAAGACTTCCACAAAACATATATGTGTACATATCCGAGACAAGATATTAATACTATGAACGGTTTGAAATATGATGGAGAAAGTGAAATATGCAATCGGTAAGACAGAAGAAATGAGTTCATATTCAATAGATGGGAAACGTCCATTTGATAATTGGATGAGGTAATTATAGAAGGCGACTGTCCATTGTGTCACTCCCATCAATGGGATCAATGAATGAATACGTCCATCGGGTGTTGTTGTACTGATGTGGCGGGCATTGCAATCGATAATTCATCTCGATTCACATTAGCAAAAGCTTTGTTCAATACTTTATTATGTTCATGCAGCATACGGGAGCAATAAACACGCTTGGAATGGATTTGGCCTTCGCTTCATTTGGCCGACATGACACTCTTGGGATTGGAAGCGAGAGTCTCTCCTTCAATCAATCCAGTCCATTATCCATTCCAAATCATTCATCATACCAGAAGATGCGAATGTCGTGTCCAACTTCTTCGTGTGATGAGTGTCCTTCGTCAATCGTCTCTTCCGATCTTCTTCGATGCTCAATCAAGGATGGTTGAGAGGAGGGGGGGAGGAGGAGGGGCTGGTCTTACTTCCTGTATTGGCCGCATGCCCAGCAGAATAGACATGGGAAAGAGATGCAGGCACATATGCCAAATGTGACCAGACAAAGGAACAACTGGAAAGGGGAAGGAATCATAGATAAAATCCATTCCAAGCCCTTAGTCTAATCCATCGAAACTGACGATATCGTCGAGGTATTGCTTCTCGCACACTGCAAGAATGGCGTGAATCGTCGTTATTTCCTGAATGATGAACAAAATAAGAAGAATGTATCATTAATCTCACACAGCCTTTTTTGATGCAAGTGTAGTAGATGTTGTTTGTGTTTTCCTGCAATCCATTCCTATTGGAATGATCAATCCTCACCCCTCACCGTCACTTCACATAGAGCGGGTGAATCTACTGGCTTCATCTTCTTCTTCTCAGTCTCAGAGACGGCTCTCACTCTTGGTTCCTTCATAACGTATTCATCTCAAGACAAAGTCCAAGATGATAGGAGATCATTCCAAATTCACCGTCCAGGCTGTTCCTTGTAATGTGAATCCAGCATCCGACTGATTCGATTGCGTAGCTGGAATAGACAAGTGATATCTGATCTTTGATCTCTCCCACTCACCGTCTCTTACTCGTTCGAGTCAACGTAACTCTATGCTCGCCACAAATTTTCAATTCGGCTGAGATTTGAAATTGGTCTCTCAATAAGTTGTGAATGGTTACTTTCTTCTTCGTAGTGGTCATGTCCTTCGTGTGAGATGACGAGATGAAGAAGGAGAAGGAGGAGGAGAGAGGACAGACAACCAACCGTACCCATCGAGGGATTACTACAGGAATGAAGAGGGAGGGAATATGGTCTCTTCGTCTGTAGAGACAATGGAAATTTGCTTTCTAATCAAATAATCGAGTCGTTTCTTCTAATGTTAATTCTGGGACTTGACTTTATTCTTCCCATTTCGCCTAGTCCCTTCTCTTCTTCTAATTTTTCTTCTTCTCCTGTGACCATCGACAAGAACTTCGACAAGAACTTCATTTATGAAGGCTCGAAATCCAATCGAAATCCAGTGCTCGAAATCCAATCGTGTGAGTTATCGCGCATGAACGCGGTTCGTGTAGGAATGCAATTCCGGCTCTCACTTTGAAATTCCCGGTTTTATGGCTCGAGCGATTATAGATTTCCGTTTTTCTTTGTTTATATTTGTGCCGATCACGTTTATTGTTTTGATTACGCTGATCGATTCCAGCTACAGCTTGTCACCTCTTACGAGCGAATGAGTGGAGGAAATGGCGTTGTCGCCCAATTCCTCCTCACTTCAGTCAGCTGATTTGTCGACTTTGCTTCGGATAAACAAAGGATTTCCGTTCCATATTACATGTGAGTTGCTCAATTCGTTCATAGTCGAATGTGTCTATGCAATGCTCATTTCAGATAAGGGAAACGACGCTGTAGTTTATCAGCATGCACTCTCAAACTACTTCTCGCAAAATTCAGTCACTTGGAAGCGGTTAGCGATCTCATTTCATTTTACATTAATTATATCTTCCTACGTCTTCACATGTGAATGAGTATCGTCTTGCAGACATGGCAAATTCTTCCCGTATCCGCTGGTTTTCCCTCTCAAATTCATTCCATTTGATGATAAGCATGTATTTACACTCGATTCGACCATCGAAGAACTGAAAGGATTTGCCTTTCTCCATATATTCTTTATCAATGCTGCTGTGCGTTTATTACTCCATCTTGCATTTAATATTTTATCAATTTCAGTCAGCAGACGAGTACCGTAACAACATTCGACATACGGTATCGGAGTGGTTCTCGGGACTCTCTTCGAGACCCGAACTGCAATGGATCATTGTTATTGATACGACGAGAGCGAAAGAGAAGAAAAATCGATCGAATTTGATGGACAAGATCAAGACTGACTTTAGCAAGCATCACCACAAGTCAGTCCTCAATCATGTTACCTTGTTCTCTATTAATATAGATGGGAGTGATTACTATTCATAACTATCTCGAGTGATTGAAGGTTGATGGAAGTGTCTGACTCAGTGGAACACAGTTCATTCACTGCTCTTGCTGGTCTTGTTCAGTCATCGCTCCTTTCTCATCTGGAATTACTCACAGAGACGTGGGAGAGGTCAGAACTACTCAATTATCTACTTTTCCCTCACCGAAGAACAAATATCAAGTGCTCAGGTTGAAACAAACTGTCATTTTCGTTACGCATTTACAGGAAATTTAGATTGAAAATGAAAGAGTCAGATTGAGGGGTATTGCAGGTGTCTGAAGACCGGGAGAGAGCGGCACGTTTCTAAAGATTGGAATCTCGTCGAGTGTGTTAACCAGGAGGTTAGTGCACCAATATTTTTTTTAAATAAGAAAGTAGCTAACTGCATACATGCTCTAAAGTAGATTTGCTGTGTTATTCCTGATCTATCCTAAATATCACATGGTGAACAGTTCTGCCCAAAATAAGTTGTATCACTAGCAAACATATTGCTTATCAATGTTCACAATCAGGTAGACTACGCTCGTCTCTTCTGGTCTTTGGGGGCTCTCGATCATTCACTCAAATTGTATGAGGATCTCGACTCTTTCCTCTTCTTCCTCATTGTTTCACTCGCTGAGTGTAAGTCATACTTATCCTATCTCATGGTTAACCCAGTAACCCCCTGATATGAGCTCACATGAGATGTTGGCCCTAATTGATCATTTGGGTAATTTCAGCAGATTCTGTCTCAAATTCTCCATGGGCAGAGAGATTGGGGGAAGAGGAGATTGAAGAGTGTCCCACTCTATTAGAGAGCATGAGAGAAGTCGAGATCAAGAAGGGAACAAGCACTGTTGCTGGTGAGAAGACGTATTTGAACATAATTGAAGCGAATATATTAAATTGAGACTATTTAATAGGAAATGAATTGGCAACTGAACTGAATGTGTGTAGGGAGTGTTTGATGTGGGAGTATCTAGGTTCCTCCGATACTACTTGTGATACCCAGGCATCCGTCATCTTCTCTTGGCTCACAAACTCCTTCTCACTGTCCATTTATATCATGCGAGAGTCCATTCACCCAAGGGAGGAGCCAGTCCTGGAACGAGGTACGGTACAAGGGAGAAAAGAAGCGGTGAACGATTATTGATTGGGTTACTGTAGTACAATGTATCCTTAGTGCAGATGCGATCATGCTGCAGTTGTGATGAAGTATGCCAATAACACTCTGCATGGAGTCGTCGAGCACGTACTTGTATTGAAGGTGGGCCAAGTGTTCCATGAGGCTATGAAATTATATATTGAATGACAAATTATTTGGTTGAATATCAAGTCAATATTGTTGGTGATTTTGAGTCGTCAATCTCATGGTCTCGTCTGTCTTGTTGGGTGATTCAATTGGTGGGAGAGGCCCTCTATCTCTCTTGTCTCATTGCTGACGTCAACACGATCGAGAGTGCAAAGGAGGCTGTCGCTGCCATGCATATCAAGAGATTCAGAGAGGTGAGAGGCAGAGAGAGAGGGATGGGAAGGGGAGGAAGGGTTACGGTAGATTGAAATTGTGATAGGTTTCGCGTGGAGACCATGATTGTTATATCTATATCCTTTTTTATGTCGAAAGGGATGAAGCCTAATTGAACGTTGTCTCATTTGCAGTTGTTGTGCATTGCCGAGTTGACAGTGGATGAGAGAAGAGAGGAAAGAGAAGGATTGATGAAGTGGATGGATGGAGTGATGAAGAAGAGAGAAGAGGATGAGAGACTGACCAAGCAGCATAGGGGTTAGTTGACGGATACTGTAGAAGGAGGAGGACTTATCAATTACTGAATATTAAGATATTATTGCATATTGTAGCACGTTTATGTTTTCTTCCTTTGAATGTGCCCCCTTTACAGACTCAGCCCTCTCTCTGCTCTACGAATCTCTCCATTCTCCCTCGTCTCTGGAATCGACGATGCTCCGTACTCACGACGCAGCCTCTTCCTTCCTCACTCAATCGGGGAGAAGGAGAACTGCTGCACTCATCGGACACGAACTGGCTATATTCCTAACGTTAGCCATTATATTCTTTTGTATTCTTATCATTAAAAAATCTATCATTGCAATGGGAGCTGATGAAGTCATGAAGTCGATGTAGCTGATGAAGTCATTATTATTTATGGGATTTTACCATCACTCAATTTATTTTGTTTGTCTATTGAAATGCGAGGGTTGATTTGATGTTTTTTCTTTGCAGTCGTCAAGGAAAGTCAGCGACTGCTCTTCCCTACTATCTCCGATTCGTGACTTCTCTCATGGAGAATGGAGAGAGATCAGAGAGCATGTTGAGAGTTATCGATGAGGCTGTGGATAAACTACATCCCAAGGAGGATTATGAGAGGTGAGGGAGAGCGAAGCAATCAAGCCTAATTAATATTTTCAGAATCGTCCGATTTCTACTGTATCTGGTTCAGAATACGAAAGATGACGAGAAGCGATTGGAATGTACAAATCGATTGAAGAGTGAACTGGAAAGAGGAAAGAGGGAGGGACTCCATCAGATACGGTATCGGTTTTTATAGTTTCATTTTATTGTTCAAACGGACTCATACTTGGTGACAATTTCACGTGGAACTAATAAATGTAGTCCTTCAATTCCAGTTTGACGGAATGGACTGAACACGCTAATTGTCCGTGTAGAGTCAGATTGAGCAAGAAGACGGAGATTACCAAGGTCGTGCCTGGTCAGTTCGTCTTGCAAAATATTTTTTTCAATTTCTACTCGTCGCGTTTCTGATAAAATAGGGTTAACCCTTAATGGCTTTTATTCAAATTTGTAACAATACCTTACTGTTGTGTCATTGATTGTGTTCCTTACAGGTGAGAGATTGAGTGTGGGAGTGCACCTCTCCTCCTGTCTCCCTACCGTATCTCTGGAAGGAGCGAGAGTGAGAGTCCGTCTATCCACTCTATCCCCCTCCACTACCATTGTGAATGAGAGACCCGCATTCGATGTGGAATACAGAGTGAGAGAAGGGGAGGGGGGGAGGGAAGAGATGGTAGTGGGAATGAAGTGATGGATTCCAGTTGGCAGAGTCTCGTCTGATCTGTGTGAATCGAGGATCAAAGAGTGGTTCTCCCTCTCTATCTCCGAGAGAGAATGAAGATGGAATTGATCTAGTCGATGAGGGGACAATTGACACAATAGACAATGTGGGAATCACACTACAAGTAGAGGCTGTGGCAAAGAAAACTGGCATATTCATGCTGGATAGTGTGGAGGTGAGACTATTTGGGCCATTTTTTTTAGTGATTATTCTTTCCTACGTTAATCCTCCCTCCTTGAGGTGACAGTATGGTGGGATGCGTTGATGATGGTGATCCCTCAGTCGAATATATCTATTGATAGGAAGATGTTTATGGTGATAGTGGAAGAGACGAAACACTCGATCACATTCCCTCAGGGGAAAGGTAGGTCAAGGAAGGGTTAGAGTGGAGATATAGTATTATTGCAGTGCTTGAGTCGGGTGTGGGAGAGTGTCTCAGAGTGTCTCTCTCATCGGGATCTCTCGCTATTCCATCCTCAACCATCAAAGTGACCATCGAAGAAGGAGAGGAGGGAGACATCGAGTTCATGGTACACATTTAAAAAAAATAGGATCCACTGTTAGTTGTACATTTTGCATCATATTATCTATGAAACCAGAAATGGTATATAATAGTGCATCGAACTTGCTGGGATGATTGATTGATTTGAGTCAGAAGATGGACTATGGGAGTCTCTGGTCATTCTCTCCGTCCCTTCTCTTGAGAAGGAAGAGATTGTAGAGAGAGACATACGATTGTGTATGCCATTGAGTGGAGAAGTAAGAGGAGAAGAAGGAATCAGGAAGGTGCCATAATCAGACTCATTATGAGCAATCCAACACTATCATGTTCAGATTTGTGTTGAATGGTCAGGTAGATCATTCGTTCACATCGTCAGATTCACTCCTCTTTTATCCACTCGATTCACTAATTCCCATCTAGAGAGCAAGTCAGTCGACTACATTCACATCCATTGAGATCCCTTATGATATGAATGTATTGAGGATGCTACTGGACCTCGAGATCTCCCGTCCTTCTTGTTCCCTCTGGTCAATTGTTCCTCTTGAGACAAGTCTCACTATCACGAATCCCCTCTCTCCCATTGAACCATCACTCATGTACTTCGATGAACAGGTAAGAAAGTTAAAGAAAATATATGGGAATGGCGCATTATTATTTAAACGTATTAACAGCCTCTGGATCCCCGTGGAATCTCATCCCTCACCTGGCTAGCTGTTCCTCCCATCGACGGACCTCCCACTGTTCCATTCAAATTGAGGTGATCTTTGATCTTTGGAAGAACATTAGTCATTGATCCATGTCAGGTTACGGTACCGAGTGCGATCGATAGATGGAGGGGAGATGGAGAAGGGAGTGGATAGAGAGTATGAGTATCGATTGGAAGGAGATCTCGAGTTGAAGAGGGTCAGTTCTTGTCTATCTTTTCTTTCGGCAAATTTCAAATAAAATGATTTATCATTATTGCACAATAGCTAAATGTGATCTCTCGCAGGTGCAATACGAAGTGTGCTCACAAGTGCTCTCACAACAACCAGGGGCACAATTGTGCAGGTACGGTAGAGATGAATCGATCGATAGATGCGGTAATCAATGGATGATATCTTCTCTGTTTGAGAGTGGGTAGTCCGTGTCATCTCCTTGTGTCCATCCGTGCTCTCTCCATCCATGAGACAGACTCACTCATTGTGAGTGTAGTCACTGATGAGAGACTGTGGGAGATTGGAGAGAGGAGTAAAGGTGAGGAGGGTGAGGTCCAAGAGGATATTAGAGGAGGAACAGTTGGAAAACATGGAGAAGGCTTCATTCTGAAAAAAATATTGTTGATGAAACTATAATTAACCAAGAGATTTTCTGTCCAAAACATTCTATGACCACTCGAGTGGTCGGAGTCCATAGTATAGACTCGTTCAATTTCAGCAGTGACTCTGAAGGAATCAGGACTGGGTCAATTGTACATGATGGTGATTCCCCTCGTCCCGGGATTCCTCCCCTTCCCATCGGTACAATTACACGCTGCTGCCAGTTCGGTGAGGAGAGGGGGAGAGGGAGAGGGAGAGGGAGAGAGAGAGAGAGAGAGAGAGGGAGAGGGAGAGAGAGAGAGAGGGAGAGACTATTCGACTATTCCATGGATGATACTGAATGACCAACGGTCAATATATACCACTATGGTGATTGTTCAGTTGCGATCGGAAGATAGATTCTGGTCGGATTCATCTGATTCTCTTCCCACTCCTCCTCTATTCCATTTCGAGAGAACAGCAGGGAAACAGATCAGAGTATTGGGAGCGAGTGGAGGAGAGAAGGGAGGAGATGGAGGATCAGTGAGTAGTCGAGGAGAGAAGAGAACTATTAAGGAGAAGTTACAAAAGTTATTCGATTAGACTAGTCTTACAACTATTATATTATGCGCGTTTTGCGCATTTAAAATATTTGATCGAATGCTTGCTATGTTTGAGCATACTGTCCATAAATTAAATCTGTATTGTCCATAGAGTGTATGTATAGATTAATAATAGATTAGTAAATTATTAGCATATTATTGTCCCAAATCGGTGATTCTTTCAATTTGCTTGGTCGATGAATTTGGTAGGTCATTTATCCCTACGTGTGATTGCATCATAATCCAAATTAAATGTTGCCTTATATACCATTGTATTATTTTAATAAACTTTTTCTACATCTTGAGTGTTTTTGAATCGCGATGGGTTCTTTGACCCTGTGAATATACTTTGCATATCGATATATCGAATTGGTTTATTTGTTTTAGTTTAGAACAATTGAGACTTGTCGTGTAGCGGTAATTGTCTAATCGATGGGGTTCGGCTTGATGATCTGGTAAGCCTTGCTCTCCACAGTTGCAACCTTCCTTGTGTGGGGGAAGGCAGTCTTCTCCTCCTCGATTTAGATTGGATTGGAAACCAGCGATTATACTACCCAGCTCACCAGCACACTCAATTTTTGGCGTTCTTGCAATGGCTTATCATCAGTGTGAATACACACGGGAAATCGCGTAGCGATTTGGCAGCTGTTTGCTTCGTTCTGAATTTACGGAATTACTGTAGTGGGAGGGGTACGGTAGTCTCACCTCGATCGGAGTGTTGAGAAGGGTCTCCTCGTCCATGGTTCGTTGTGTTTGCACGGTGGCAGTGGTGGTTAGACAGACGGCAGACTTCTCATTGAGGGGAACGGTATGAGAGGGAGAAGGAGTTCGAAGGATATGGGGAGAAGGACGAGATGGAGGGAGGGGAGCAGAGGGACGCACTGGAGAATGAAGCACAATACGACGATCGATTGGCTTCTCTGAAGGTGGGATACAGTAACCCTCTGACGGAAGGGGAAGGGAGCTCACTTTTGACATCGGTGGTAGTCTTGGTGCTCATAAAACTCCAATTGCTCTCATCTGCTCCTTCGGTCACCTCTTGTTGGGGTCCTTCACGTCTGCTCTGAAACAGGAGTGAATAGAGAGGGAGGGAGAAGGGGGGAGGGGGGTATAGGTCACTCGCCTCTTTCCGATCCCGCAGGGTGGGAATATCATCTTCTGTCTGCTTCGTGCTTCTATGCGTGCGTCCCTTTCCCTGCAATGGTCATGAGGTGCTGTAGCTGATACTTGATCTTGTCCATGTGATCTATCGTACCTCGTGATGAGCAGACTCAGTAGATCCCCTCCTAGTGGGAGACTTGGCCGTCACTTCCACTGGCAGAGCCTCGTTGCTTCCACCACGAGTCTTCTGAAGGCAACGGGAATACGGTATTTTGGGGGTACGGTAGATACAGTACTCACCGGTTTCTTATTGTAGATGGATGGTCCTCCAGAGGCTGCACCCGTGGTGGAGAGAGGCACTGATGAGGCCGCTCCTGATCGAGTTGTGGTCGAACCTGAGAGGGATACGGTAGAGAGGAGGGAGAGGGATACGGTTTCCAGAGAGGGAGAGCGAGGGACTGACGGGGATCGGAGAGGACAGAGTGCTTGGAGCGGTTTCCACCCTTCTTCTCAATGGAATCAGTGAAAGACAGCTTGCGTTGAGTATTCTCTTTGGATGAGCGACCACCTAGACACATGGGGGAGGAGAGGACTGGATGGGAAGAGGGAAGGAGAGAGAAATGAATGGAGGAAGAAAGGGAGGGGGTGGGGTGAGAGATGATTGAATTTTATTCGATTGGTTGTAATTGAACACTTTGCAGAAAACTGACTGAGTGGTGCAAATCGATGGATGAATAGGAAGAGAAGGATACGGTAAGTGAGAGATCCCTCTGTCTAGCACATTATCATTCCCATGTACCGTTGGTTCGTTCCCATTGTCTGTTTTTGCTTTCACACTCATTTCCCTTCTTTACTCTAACACTCAACTATGGTAAATTCTGTGTTCTTTTCTTGACTGTTTGCGAAAGTATGACGCAACTAAACTCTAGTTTTTCTTTTCTGTTATAAATTGTGTGTTTATGAGAACAGTGTAAACTGACCGTTGTTATGTGATTCGCAATCACGGATTTTATTTCGATGGAGATTCAATTGTGATAAACTCTTGCTCCTATCAGTTCTATGTCTTCCATCCAGAGGTCACTTCAGTCCTCTCCATACCTCTTGTATCTGTTTGTGTTATGTGTTGTGAGAGGGTCACCGATTGTGATGGTAAAGTGATAGTCTTGTTTAGGTGATCGATTGATGGAGTGAGATGGAACGACCAAGAATAGACCGTCCATGGTGAGTGAACGAAGATACTTTTGATCTAGCATCTGAATACCGTAGTCTTCTAGAAAATAGATAAGATGTTCGATCGGACAGATTAGGTAGCGGGATTTGGGAGATGTGGCTAGTTCCTTGAAATAGACACCTTTATCTTCTCACTTTGTTCCTATATCTGATGGTTAAACTCGTCAATGTAGTGACATTTCCTCGATGAGTGAGAGAAAGAGAGTGGAAAGGAGGGAGAGAAAAAGTAGGAATAGCGATCATCCATCCATTACCTGATAGGTGACCCATTGACTCATTCCTTTATCCGTGTTTTAGCTATTGTGCAAACGTCAACACTCGGTTTTATTAGAGTTAAGTATGCAAATGAGCTCACGCCATTGCCGACTCTTGATTAGCATGCAAGTCCGGCATGGTGACGATTTTGTTCCCAGTTGTTGTGAGAGTTTCTTTTTGTGGCAATGGGGCAAAAGTGAATTAGTAATGAACTATTAATCTGATCCATTCTCATCTCATTAGTCCCTTCTTCTTGTTGTCAGATGCGATGAGTTCCTCTCCCTCTGCCACTCGTCCCTCCATCGCTCTCCTCATTCTAATCGGACTCTTCATTCTTCTCACTTGGGCATTCGTACAGTCACAAATACTCTCGTCCTATGGAGGAATCACCAAGAGGTGAGGGTTGGGGGGGGGGTTATTCGATAATGGAACTAATACTATGGAGATTAGTCTTCCAACTGAGAAGAACAAGACCGTCGTTGAATCTGCGACTGTGTCGTCCATTGATGATAATCGTGTGACCAATGTGGCCAATGAATACAAGGAGTATATCCATTCAACCGTATCCAATCATTGGAATTCATCCAGATCGATCGCCATCCCCGATGGTCATCCCAGAGGGAAGAAACCATTCAAGCAGGTCAGAAAGAAGATGATGGACTGGCATTGAGAGTGATCAATCTTGTTCTAGCGATGGGTCCATCTTGATCTGAAGGGAGCTCCTCCTCGTGTCTCTTATCTCTCTCGTCTCTTTCCTCTTCTTCCTCGATTGGGAGTGACTGGACTAGTCATCGAATGGGAAGACTCATTTCCATATGAGGTGACCATTCCTCCTTCATTCATCGATCCATCTCCAGACTGGTTACGGTAATTGTCTTCTCAGGGTCGTCTCTCGATTCTGAAGGCGCCCCATGCATACACGAAGGGAGATGTGGAGGAGATACTAAGGGTGAGTACGACTGTCGATAATAACTAGTCATTTATGAGGTTCACTATTTGTAGAGATGTATTTTGTTATAATATTAATTGCAGTTGGCTAATGTCTCATCACTGGAAGTGGTGCCTCTGATCCAGTCATTCGGCCATCTTGAATTCGTCCTCAAACACGATAGATTCGCCCATTTGAGGGAGAGAGTTACCGAGGTGAGGAGAGAGGGACGGGGACTAAATATGGATGCTGATTATTTCTTCAAATGGTTAGCCATTGCTCATTTAAGGAGAGTTCGATCTGTCCATCTCGTGATGAATCCGTGCCATTGATAAGAGATATGATAAAGCAGGTGAGGGGAATACACGATTGATTGTGGAGATCAATCATTTCCTTTAGATGAGGAAGTTCCATCCTCACTCAACACGAATACACATAGGAGCTGATGAGGCGTATTATGTAGGTGAGTGAACCTTGATCTTTGATTGAAAAAAAAAGATCTTTGATTTTTTATTGAAAAAGTTTTATATCCTTAAGGAGAGGACGTTCACTGTCGCATTCGACTGAATAATGAATTGAATCAGAATGTGGAGAGATTGAAGTTAGATCACATTGCAAAGTGAGCAGTTGTCCCTTTGTTTGAATAATAATATTTCCGAATTGACGATGACATGCTTGGTTCAGAGTGGCTCGATCAGCCCTAGAGGAGGGATTCACTGAGGTTCTCGCTTGGAATGATATGTTTGATAGAGCGAGTGTAGAACTGATGAGAGAGGTGAGGGAGAGAAGAGAGAGAAAGAGAGACGTCATCATCGATATGAGTTGATATTCAATTGTATTAAGGTGCAATTGGGCGCGTTGATCACTCCCGTCGTATGGGGATACGCAGAAGATGTCACCAGAGAGGATTACTTCCCCAAGGGATTGTTCACCCGACTCAGTCATGTAGGTTGTGACCACGTCCATTGATCAACTACCGTACTCCGTGATATGTCCCTTGGCGATTCATCACCATGGGGTATGCTGTATGAATTGCAGGTATTCGACAAGATTTGGTTTGCTTCTGCTTACAAGGGGGCGAATGGGCAGGGGAATGTATTTATCTCCATCGATCGATATCTGGCGAATCAAAGATCGTACGCCAGACTCTATCGAGATTTCGAGAAGGTACGGTAGATTGGACTTTCTTCCAATTATTTTTTCGTTCTATTGATCTGTTTACTATGCTCAAATTCTGAAGTCGTTTTATTAATTTGAAACCGTTCATATCTGCAGTGCTCATTTTCTAAAGTATTGTTGTCATCAGGATCTCTATCCTCGACTGGAGGGAATTATTCTAACTGGGTGGTCTCGCTTCTCCCATCGTCAGCCTCTGTGTGAACTCCTTCCCTCTTCTCTCCCTTCTATCGTCCTTAATCTGATCTATCTGGATGATGTCACTGCCACTGCCAAACTGATTAGTACAAAGACTAAGGTACTATCTTATCCCATTCATTCTCATTCACTAATATTCCAAGCAGGAACTATCATTGATGATAATGACTGCATGTAATGGGTATTATCAGTTTGCTTCAATTAAATGTGCTCAAAAATGGCAATTTATCGTACCGGAAATAATATTTGTTGGAGGATTTCCTGGCGTGTCCATCCAATCCCTCTCCCGGTCTCTACGAGGCAAAGGAGTACAATCAATCCATATTTTATCCTCCCAAGGAGCAGATATTCACTCAATGTGTCTTCCCCTCCAGTGATCTATTCACCGCGGTACGGTATTATTGATTTATTTTTGGATAGTTCACTTCATTGTATGATTCTTCTCATCTAGATTTGAGATGAGATTGTTTCAGATCCAAGAACTTGGCTTCCTCAATTGGAAATCATCAAAAGTGACTACAGAGATAGAGAAGGAACGACTCAAATTCAATACCAATGTCCTACAGATGCAATCCAAAGTATGTTTTTTCTATACTTGTTTTGAGCTCTAGCTTTGTATTCTTCCTTTCAATCCCATTGTATCTCTACCCTCAGATCCGTCCTCTTCTCTCATCCGTTCTCTTTGATGATGCAGTGGATGAGTTCCTCCAGTCCAAAGTCAATTCCCTCATTCTGTCCAAGCCGACTCCGCCCCCTCCAGAGAGTATTCCCCTTCAAGAACCATTGTAGAGTAGAGAGAAGGAGTAGCCAGACACTCCTATTATCGTATACCACCCCCCTCCCCCTTCCTGTTGCATGTCTCATAGGTAGTCTTATTGATTTATGCTTCTAGAGTTTCACATTGCCCATAGCTGATCTTATATTGATTATTCTCACTTGCTAGTCTCTAGTCTCCACGAGGTATCCGCCCTTTTCTTAGCCATCGAATTAGACGCAACAGTGCTCCAACCATCCAACCATTGGTCCTAATTGACTCCTTCTACTTCTAACACCCAAATTTACATAATCATTCTCAATTATGAGTCTTAGCCTAATTAATCTGACCTCTTGCTGTTAACCACCATAATTTTGATTAAAATGTTATCATTAGTAGTGCATAAATGAGATTAACATAACTATGAGATGGATTAAATTACGCGTTTGTATCGCTATTGGATATCGGAAGTGCATGATGGCATCATCATTATGCAAAATAAGGCAGATTCAGGAATGATCAAGGGAATTCTGGTGTTCAACAACCACGGGAAGCCGAGACTGCTCAAGTTCTACCACCACTATGTCAGATATGATTTCTTCTGAATTGAGAATACTCTTGTGCCTACAGACATAAATGTTATTCTAAATATTCCCGAGGAGTGTGATTCCATTTGTTAAATGTCTCTTGCCATTGAATATCACTCATTGCAGACAGAGGAGGAGCAACAGCAGATAGTGAGGGAGACGTTCCAATTGGTCAGCAAGAGGGACGATAATGTATGCAACTTCCTCGAGGTATGCCATACATTCCTGCACATCGTCATCCTTTCTTTGCCCCATTTAGGATAAGAAGAGTGATAAATATTGCCTTCGTCACTTTCCTTTTAGTTGTCTAATTAAGATATGAATGTGCAGGGTGGTTCGATGATTGGGGGCAACGACTATCGACTGATCTACCGTCACTACGCAACTCTCTACTTCATATTCTGTGTTGACTCGAGCGAGAGCGAACTGGGAATACTCGATCTCATCCAGGTACTGTAGATGGATTACTGTAGACATTTAGATCAATCCATATATCAAAGGCAGTAAATACTCAATTGTTTCATCTCTCAGGTCTTCGTCGAGACACTCGATCGATGCTTCGAGAATGTGTGCGAACTCGATCTCATCTTCCACTATGACAAGGTCAACTTTCACTCACCGCTGCCAATCGATATAATTAATCATTTGGACCAACAATGAATGGTGATTACTGTAGGTGCACCACATCCTGGGGGAGCTTGTGATGGGAGGAATGGTGTTGGAGACGAATATGAACGAGATTCTGCAGAGAATTCAGGAGCAGGAGAAACTCGAGAAGGCGGAGGTACGGTAGAATTGGAATGGGCCAGAAGATACGGTAGATGAACGAATTGATTGATTGTAGGCGGGAATCTCAGCGGCGCCGGCGCGTGCAGTATCTGCAGTGAAGAGTATGAATCTGCCCCAACAGATCAAAGATCTCAAATTGCCCGATCTCCCGTCACTCGGAAACTTCAAGAATCCATTCTAGAGTCATCTCCCAACTTTAAAAAAAATTACCCTTTGTCTTGCATTATATATTTCTATGTATCCTTCTTAGCCTCTGTTTCATTCGAAATAATTACCAGATTGACTAATCTATAGACTGCTATAACTTATAGTGTACATAATTATTGAGATACATTCCGATCGATGTTTGTACTATTATATGATTACGTTTTGTATGTCAGACTTGTGCTTGTGATAAAGATTCATCTGATTCGGAGAGACTTTAATGAGTGGTTGTTGTCTCCGCTGCTATACCGTATTCTATATTTATTCTCAAGCCATTATCGATTAATTAGGTCCCTCGGATGATCTACTAGTCCTTTCGTCACATATTCTCTGTCTCGACGAAATTATTGTGTAGAGCACCGGGAACTATTCGTATCTCTACAGTTCGTTGGGTGCGATTTTCTATTCCTAATTTTTCGACAATTCCAAAAATTATCTATTCCAACCGACCGGGAATGGCTTTTCTTGTGTAAATAAATTCGCTCCAATGATTATCATGTAATCTATGTGGTCAAATTCTTATCTTTGCTTACAATGACCATGACCACTCTCCCATCCATCTCTTATCACTTTTCGCAGAATCACCACTTTTTCCCCCTTTTCAACTGGTTGATTCGACTCATCTATGACAACAGTTCACGCATTCGTTCATTGTTGTTTCTTCCGGTTCTTTGTGAAATGGAAGGGGAGAGCGCAATTCAAGATGCAATTATATTCATAGATTTCTTGCCTCCCTCTTCCTATTCTTGAGTTTTTTTGTTTTTAATCTCACCTCCTTCTCATCTACTTTTTAAAAAAAATTTTCATCTGACAACTCTTCACCCCAATCTCCTCTATCTCTTTCATATATGCTCCTCTTATTGTGGATGTCACTGATCTGTTCGGTATGAGTCTAAATCGAATGTTCTCATTCAGCCAGATATTAATTTTGTCTTCAGATGGCTTCTCCTATTGAGAAGCTGGCAAATCTTCGTTCGTCTTTCGATGGAGAGAAGATCGATGCTTATCTTCTCCCTTCCACTGACGCCCATCAGGTAGAAGTCGTCACATCAAAACATCATCGATTGAGAGAGAAATATCACCATAGAATGATTTCTTGAAGTCACAGAATGACTACAGGTTTCAATTGGGATACACGAAAAAAGTGTTTTTCGTAGATCTTGCCATCTCACCTCATCTTTTTTTTAAATATCAATTCCCCCTCCCCAATTGAATGAATTGCAGTCGGAATATCTGGCTGAGTATGACTTCCGTGTCAAATTCCTCTCTGGATTCTCTGGATCGAATGCCTTTGTTCTGGTGACGAGAGACAAGGCACTTCTGTGGACTGATGGACGATACTTCGTCCAGGTACGGTAGATTACGGTAGAGGAGACGAGAGTAGAGAAGGATTAATCGATATTTCAGGCCAAGGCACAGCTGAGTGCAGACTGGACCATGATGACACAGGCACTTCCGGTAACCTTTTTATTATAAAATTGTTCTTTGTTGTTGAGAAAATTAAGGCTGATCTTCGATAAAATATGAATTCCTGTATGTGCGATACCAAAGCACTGTGTATACATACTCTACAAGACTCTCCAAGACATTAATGGTCATTGTATAAACTCCCTTTGTTCAGGATTCGATTTCTCCCGAGGAATGGATCAATTCCAATGCCAATAAGGGAACTGTGATCGGATTCGACCCTGATATCATGACTTTCGGTGAGATTTAATGGAGAATCGAAATATTCTAATATTAATAAGTCGCTGAATCGGTGAAGAAAAAAATAAGTTTGAGGCGAGGCTCGTTCTATGGGTGAACGTCTGAAGAGTGTGGGATACACGATGAAAGCAATCCATGGAAATCTCGTCGATCGATTCTGGAAGGATAGACCTTCGCTTCCCAATAAGAAGGTTTCGCTCACGTTTATTCATTGTTATCTATGCTGAAGCATATAGTGATGTGAAGTGAACTCCTTGCAGCTGATCTGCCTATCGAAGGAAGAGACTGGAACTGCAGTTGGAGTCAAATTGGATCGAGTGAGGGAAGTACTGAAGAAGAAACAGTGCAAGGCCCTCGTTCTACTCGCACTCGATGATATCATGTGTAAGTGAGACTTATCGTTATTGATGATCAGTTGATTTAATAGATCTCATTTATCTTCAACAATATTATGTGTAATAACTAGAACGCAGTTCAGATGAAGATATTCGAATGTAATATATCATTTATCCATATTCTTTTGTCTATCAGGGACCCTCAACATCCGAGGAGGAGACATTGAATTCAATCCTCTGGCCTACTCAGTCCTTCTCATCACAGAGGATGCTGCTCATCTCTTCATCGATTCTGCTAAGGTATTTCATTACATTGAATGTTCACTTGTTGGGATATTCAGAGAACGAATTGAAATTAGTGAAATCGAATATTTCCTGGTATTGCAAGAAAATAAACCGTTTCACTTGTTATTACGAACTGTCCAATCTACTGTGTTTAGCAATCTTTAATAAGGGATTCTATGCTTCAGTGTTTGTATTTAATCAGTGCATTTTGCGTCCAGGCTCACATAGGAGAAAGATCGGGAATATTGGAAAACTAAATAAATAATTATCGAATATTTTGTTCCGCTCATCATGCCTACTGTATGCTAAACAGTCCATGACTCTAACTGAGTTTTTGAATCTTACAATAGCTAGAGTTTCTGTTCTCACAGTAAATTAAGTTGGATGATGTGGCTCGTTCTCATCTTGGAAACTGCACCATTCACGACTATAACGAAGCCAAGCCATTCCTCAAGAAATACGCAGAGAGTCTCGAGGGAACGAGTGCTACGGTCAGTCGGTTACTGTAATAGTCAATCGATCGATTGAGAGTAAATGAGAGTACTGTTTTATTACTGTAGTCCCATTACAGGTCTTCATTCCGGGAACGACGAATTTCGCGATCGGAGAGATGTTCGAGAAGAGAATGTACCAGGTTTGATCTTTGATCTTTCTCTCCTCGTGTCAAGGGGGATTCATTCAGAAGGAGAGTCCGATCCAGGGAATGAAAGCGAAGAAAAATGATGTCGAATTGGGAGGAATCAGAAGAGCATCGGTGAGAGAATTGATATGAATACGGTGATTGGAATGGGGAATTGACTTATCGATTGATGAGAATGAGAGAGGGAAAGAGAGAGAAGGAGAGAGGGAAAGAGAGAGAAGGAGAGAGGGAAAGAGAGAGAAGGAGAGAGGGAAAGAGAGAGAATGAGAGAGGGAAAGAGAGAGAAGGAGAGAGGGAAAGAGAGAGAAGGAGAGAGGGAAAGAGAGAGAAGGAGAGAGGGATTGCAGATCCGAGATGCAGTTGCTCTCTCCAAGTATCTTGTGTGGCTGGAAGAGCAGATTGGAGGAGGTGAGGAAAGGGGAGGGACTAGCATGGATGGGCTGATCTGGAATTGTTTTCTTCTTGCTGACATTTTAAACAGTTATAAGAATGAATGAATTATAGGTGCTGATCTGACAGAGGATGCAGCAGGGAAGAAAATCGATGAAATGAGAACTCATGAGGAGAAATTCGTCGATCTGAGGTTCGTATTCATTTTGCTTTTATATTATTGATTGATTAAATCTGTAGATGTACTCGTTTCAAAAATGATTATGAAAAACATGGAATAAGTCATGTTTGTTCCCTCCCAATGGCTCTTCATTTCAGTTTCGGTACAATCTGTGCAGTGGGTGCTCATGCAGCCCTTCCCCACTACCATCCCTCCAATGGATCTGAATTGGTCAAATGCACTACCTCCAGTGTATTCCTCGTTGATTCTGGTGCTCACTACAGAGATGGAACCACTGACGTCACTCGGACTGTATGGTTCGGAAACCAAGGTGAGAAGGAGAGGTAGGGGAGGGGAGGAATACCGTACCCCTTACAGTACCCGCCGAGTTCCGTCGTGACAATACTCTGGTGCTGATGGCTCATATCGACATGGCCACTACTGTCTTCCCAGAGGGAATCAATGGTGAGGAGGGAGGGGAGGGGGATACTGTAACCAGAGTCAATCGTTGCAGGAATCCGTCTGGACGCGATCTCTCGTCAGGCTTTGTGGAAGGTTGGACTGGACTACAACCATGGATTGGGCCATGGAGTGGGACACTTCCTAAATGTCCATGAGGCACCTGGTGAGCATAGAATGGAAGAGCATCTGATTAGACGAAGGAGCTACTCTTCTCTTCTCTTCTCTTGACAGGCATTTCTCATCGACGCTTCACTGAGTCGAATCTCCTGTACGAGGGAGTGGTGATTACTATCGAACCAGGTCTATACATCGAGAACAAATGGGGAATCAGAATCGAGAATGTATACGAGGTCAGTCATAGATCCCAGAGAGATACAGTACTCCTTCCCCATACGGTGACGATTTTGAAGTATTGTATTTGACTACGGTATCGTCTCAATTGACTAATCCCTCTTCAGTTGGTGAAAGCAGTTGTTCCTTCTGGTGCTTCATTCCTTACTTTCCGTCCCCTCACTTGGCTGCCCATTCAGAGAGAGATCATCGATGTCAATCTGATGGAGGAGAGACATGTCTGTTATTGAATCATACAGGGGAGGGGGGGGTGATAATAGATACAGAGATAATAAGAGAAATATTTTAAAGAAGCAATGGCTGAATGACTACCACTCGAAGACACTGTCCATTCTGAAGGAAGATATTGGAAAGAGAAGTGGAGATCATTCGGGAGTGATTCAGTGGCTGGAGAAGGCCTGTGCTCCCATCTAATTGACCCAATCCATACTTGTACCATAATGTATCCTATTTATCAATTGTTTATGAGTGTACTTAGTTATCCTTATTATTATACTCAAGTTGGAACGAATTTATTCTAAAAAAAGTTGTGATCAAAAGCTTTCCAGTTTACATTTTTTAAAATTATACACCTGAATTCTACTAAAATTGAGAATATATACAGATTTGAATAGTTCGAAAGAAAGACTTCAACGATCGTCTGACTTTTAGGTGAGAATTGAATCGGAAAACAATATCGATTGAAGAGGGCGTGATCGGGAGGGGGGGGGCTATTCCCTCCCTCTTCCTCTGATCTGTGAGATAGTGTGGGAAGTGAGGAGACCCCTCTCCTTACTCAGAGGGGAGAGGGGGGCGAGAGAAGGGAAGAGGGGAGCAGTCAGTCTCTTCATCTACTTGTTTACGTGCCTCTCTCTCTCTCTCTTTATTTCTCTCTCTCTCTCTCTCTCTCTCTCTCTCTCTCTCTCTCTTTCTTTCTCTCTCTCTCTCTCTCTCTTTCTCTCTCTTTATCTCTCTCTCTCTCTCTCTCTCTCTCTCTCTCTCTCTCTCTCTCTCTCACTCTCTCTCTCTTTCTTTCTCTCTCTCTCTCTCTCTCTCTCTCTCTCTCTCTCTTTCTTTCTCTCTCTCTCTCTCTTTCTCTTTCTTTCTCTCTCTCTCTCTTTCTTTCTCTCTCTCTTTCTTTCTGATAGCTCGCGCGATTTTAGATATATCTGTCTAATATGCAACCTTTCACTATTAATCAATTACTCATTTCAGCATGCCCAACATTTCTCTCCATTTTCCACGATCGATCGAAATGCCAAACAATTCGGAAGATGATTTGGTGGGTCTCATTCCAAGAACCTTAACCATATCACTTTCGTAATGTTGGCATGATCTTTGATATTTTCAGTTTGCCCCATTCGGTCTCCAGACTACGGTAGATGGTCAAGCTCTTCTCGCACTCAGAATCAGTATGTGGGCTGACGACGACACGACATATCTACAGTACTACGATCTGAATACGGTATTGATTGATCCATTTGGTAGACTACAGTATTAATTCTAGAATCAATTCACGTTCTGTTGTCTCTCCGATCACTTAGAAACATACCATATGACTGACTTCACAGTTGTCAATGAGAAGACGATTCTCTGTGGGAGGTAAGTCTATTTCAACCGTAACCATATTTAATGAATCCTCTGATTAGACTACCGTACCCCATTCATTGAATGGTGTCTCTTCAGATTCTTCGACTATGCTTTAGTCGAATTCACAGATTCCTCATTCTCGACTATTTCCAAGTGTCGGAGACTGGGGACAGATCTTTCCATTAACAACGAGGACTCACTCGAGAGTTAATTTCCTTTTATCTTTCATTCTATTTGATCCCCTTTCAGTTTCCGATAGATCATTCGCCCTCGGAGCTATCCGGTGGATATCTGTATGCAGCTATCGCTGAGGAGGAAGGAATTCTCACAACGGGAATTAAGGTGAAGATCACAACCGTTTCTTCGTTTATTTTACACGCCTTCGACACTTTAATTGAGCATGTTACAGAATTTCAAGGTGCGTCGATTCGATATAAATAATATTCTGAAAGAGAAGGGAGTCATCGTGGCAGACAGTCCAGGTTCGATCCCCTTTGATCTATTCTTCTTATTTCTCAACTCTTCTTCCCTCCTCTCTCTTTCTATTCGATATCTCAGATTGGAATCCGATGGAAGTCTGGCAGAATGGAAGATCAATATCACTCCCGATGGATTCATCGATATTGTTTCAAGGGTGAGAAGGCAATAAATGCAATATCCCAACATATTCGTGTAGGACTTGTGCAATGTCGCCGTTACTCGATTGCGTCTCGATTCGAAGAAGGTACGGTAGTTTGGATAATGAATCAATCGATTCTATCACCTCAGCCCGCTGACCAACAACTCGATCGATATCTCATGGATTTCATTTTCACCGATGCGTTCAATATTATGGAATACGCAATGGGCAATTCGAGCAATCCCACTCAGCAACAGTCAGTTGATCTTTGATCTTTTCAGTTTCACTTTTTTCATTTCAGTTGCGAAACATCTGTCCAGAGCGTTCTTCTCGGAAAGAATACAGTAACCTGCCACCCTGAGGGAATTTTTAGCCATCGATTGATCAGAAGATATGATGGAGTTGTAGAAAAGCAGATTGTCGATAAAATCGTGGGTGATGCTCTTACTTTCCTAATTATCGTACTATTTCTTTCCAGTTTGAGCCTCAAGGTCGTATCAGTTCGATGTGTGTGTCTCCATGTGGAAAATTCATGGTGAGATACAGTAATCGTCGATGTACTGTAATGGCTCAGCTCATTTTTTTTCAGTTCACAACCACTATCCTCAATGAACGTGATTCTCGAGCATTCGGCCCTAAATTCGTTGAGGAATGGAAGTGTGAGATGCACGCCATTCTAGACGGTGAGTCAACTCATACAATGACCCATTGGCATCTCCTACCCTACCACTATGATCAATTAATGATTCTCAGATGAACCCTCATTGGAAAATTTGGCCAGAAGAACGATCGTAAAAAACCTGTCTCATAGTCAGGACGAATCTTTCTGTCAATTACTCCACAATTGCCCCGGATTGGTCAAAAAGATTCTCACCAGTAATAATAAGTGAACTTACATTATTGTACCACATAATTGATTTTACAATTGTGATAAATAACTAATTTATATACGTTTTGCCCGAGACAACCGTATTCAGTGTTTCATTTCATTCATAGTTCAAAGCTCACTAGATCACTATCCATAAGCCATTCCGATGCAAGAATAACATTGACCTAATATCAGTTTATCTTTATCACATCAGTAAGGGTCAGGGATTCACTCGATTTCAGTGGCCACTTCGCAACTGAAAAGGAAAACTTTCGTGCGAGTTTTGTCAGATTTTTGATCAAAGCATAATTTCTAATCTCTCATTATCATGTCTATCTAACTCACTCAGGCTCTTCCTGGTCGTTTCTCGGGGGAGGGGGCGTGGCTTTAGAAGGTGGCGGAGTCTCGATCTCCTCTGCTGTCTTCACGTCCTTGTCCTCTGTCGATTCAGCCGATCTCCCGTCACTGCTCACATTATTGCCATCCTGCAAAGATCAAAGATCAGATTAATCAATGGTGTAGCAGAGGGGTGATACCTGGTAGAGATTCTCCTTGGAGCTCGTATTTCCCTCAGACATTCGAGACAACCTCCAATCAGCGATTGAAATTCCAGAAATGAGCAATGAACGATTGATCGGAATATTAATTTTCCTGTGGCCGTTGTGTTGTGAGAATGCTAATTAGAAAATTCAGAAAGATTTATCTCAAATATACTCGCTTACAAACTCGAGAGGGGCTAACAAACATACATATAAGATGAGAATCTAGAAGCACTCGTGGGCAAAAGATCAAAGATCAACGGGGATAATCGGTGATGGAGGGGAGCGAGGGGAAGGGTGGGGGAGGTAATCACTTCTTGTGATCTGCTCCGATTGCTTGTGTGACACTAGTGAATCCATCCGCTTTCAGACATTCAGCGAGCTCACGTTTCACCTGGAATTATATTGTGAATATCAACTGGACTATAAATGATTTCCCTTCGCTTACCTTTCCGATAACTGGCCATCCCTGGTAGACGAGTGCAGAGTACACCTCAACTCACACCATTTAAGAGACCGGCTCCGTTTTTTTGAGCATTTTGGCCCCTGCCCGGAACCGTTGCGCTAGCAATGAGAACTACAAGCTCATACTCGGGTACTAGGAGGGTCTTGGTCCCGTATTTAACGAACGGTCACTTATTTGTGGTTACTGGCTTGCCGGAGGGAGAATAGTAAATTACAAGGTAAAATGGTCGAAAAATCATATTTTCTCAACCATTCGGGATAGACACAATTTATCTTTTGCGTTATTCTAGAGGTGCCCTGGGACTCTGGAAAACCCGTTCTGCTTGATTTCTAGTTGTTTCCTTGGGTTTTTCTACTTTCAATTTCAGTTTTTCGGATAAAGTTGTAACTTTTTGGCCGAACTACAAGTAGTCACTATGTGCGTTTTGTAGCTATTCCATGTATGCATCGGAATCACTGTTCGAATCGTTTCGCCAGGGACGCCGAATCCTAATATTTTTTAACAAAGCCAAAAAAGTCGTAATTTTGAAGGTTTTTAGATCATAACTTTTTTAGTTCTTGTTTTTATGTGCTCTAATGGCAAAATTCGGATTCTACGCGCAAAAAAAAAAAACCTATAATCAGATTGTTTTGAGAATACAATTTTTTCAACTTTCTCATGACCCCGGGGTCATGGTCATTTCTGGGTCAAAAAGTCGAAATCTCAGAAATATCTGACTATAGGTGTTTCTGACGTATTTTCATCCGTAGATGTCGAATTTTGATACTAGAGCTCACCAAAATGCGAAAGAAAAAAGTTACACTCGAAAACTAAACCATTTGAGTTTGAGACCGTAACTTTTTTCTTTCGCTCTAGTATCAAAATTCGACATCCGAATTTTGCCATTAGAGCACATAAAAACAAGAACTAAAAAAGTTATGATCTAAAAACCTTCAAAATTACGACTTTTTTGGCTTTGTTAAAAAATATTAGGATTCGGCGTCCCTGGCGGAACAATTCGAACAGTGATTCCGATGCATACATGCAATAGCTACAAAACGCACATAGTGACTACTTGTAGTTCGGCCAAAAAGTTACAACTTTATCCGAAAAACTGAAATTGAAAGTAGAAAAACCCATTTTGGAAACAACTAGAAATCAAGCAGAACGGGTTTTCCAGAGTCCCAGGGCACCCCTAGAATAACGCAAAAGATAAATTGTGTCTATCCCGAATGGTTGAGAAAATATGATTTTCGACCATTTTTGTAATTCACTATTCTCCCTCCGGCAAGGCAGTAACCACAAATAAGTGACCGTTCGTTAAATACGGGACCAAGACCCTCCTAGTACCCGAGTATGAGCTTGTAGTTCTCATTGCTAGCGCAACGGTTCCGGGGGGTCGTCCAAAATAACCGATCTGCTCTCTTAAATACCCTTCTCATCTCCATCAGCTCTATTGAATGGAATTCACAGTCGTGATCATGTCAGTCCTTTCTCCACTCCCCCCCCCCCCCCCTTCACCCTCTTCTACCATCCTCTCACCTGAACAGCCGATGCTCCCGCTCGAATCTTATCGTATGCATCTCTGCCACTTGAAATTCCTCCCCACTCCAATGATGGGTACTCGACCACCAGTCAATCTGATCCATTCCATCATCAATACCCCTCCCCCCCTCCCTTCCTCTTCATCCTCATTCTCTCCTCCCTCACCTGTACATCTCTCTAACACATTCCGTACTCTTGTCTCTCAATGGCACTCCACTCAATCCTCCTCCTTCCTTCGCGTGTTCACTCTTCAATGAATCGGGACGGGCTACCGTAGTATTGGAGGACGATCAGTCCATCCACAACCGTACGCCTTATCCAGCACCACCTGCACATGATTAAGATATCTCACAGTGTTGTCAGCGTCCCCCAGACAATCAATAACTCGACTACAGTAACCCACAGTTGCAATATCCTTCATCTCGGATTCCACTAGATCAGGGGCGATTTTGAGGACGAGAGCGGGTTTCTCATCCACATTCAGAATGTCCACCGCGTGTTTGACTGTCTTGAGGAGCTGAGAGAGGAAATATTGATATCTAGTCGTGAGGGAGCAGGTCCATTTCATAGGCGAGGGATCGGAATAATTGGGAGTAGGACATTTTTGGTAGGAGTCCTCTGACCTTAGGAGGAGTGCCATTCATATGAGGCCGTTCGCGTTATTTTCGAGCAATTCTGACCATCTTTGGCACAGCTCAAAAAGGTCGATTTTCTGAAACTGCGTGTTTTTAGGGTTATCGAGGGTGGTGAAGACGATGAGCATAGTCATTTTGCTCTCAGACCCCTCGTTGGCTCCAGATGGCGTCACGTCGTAATCACGTTTTTACGTGCTTCTCGGCTCCTCTCGAGAGTACTAATTTTAGGTGAAATTGTTTCCTGGTTTCTGGGGTAGAATTGCATGGCGAACACGCCTGTCTAGTTCATTTTTCATGATTATCAAAAATAATTTTTTTTAAATCGAAGTTTTCACTAAGCCACCTGTGGGCTTAGCAACCTAGTTATATCGAGCGTGACGAGCGTGACGAGAGGATTCTGATTCTATAATTTCATAAATTTCTAGGGTCGGATCTCCGAGTTATCCATTTTACAGTGTTTAGAGATTGTAACAAAGAGAGGCTTTCCTCCCATCCCTCTCCCTCTTCTCTCGTGCGCTCTCTTCCCCACGCTCTCTCGTCACGCGGGGTCAGGGAAGCAAGGGGGAGAGGAAGGCGTAAGGGAGCCCCTTTTCCTTACAATCTGAAAACACTGTAAAATGGATAACTCGGAGATCCGACCCTAGAAATGGATGAAATTATAGAATCAGAATCCTCTCGTCACGCTCGATCGATACAACTAGGTTGCTAAGCCAACTAGTGGCTTAGTGAAAACTTCGATTTTAAAATTATTTTTGAAAATCATGAAAAATGAACTAGACAGGCGTGTTCGCCATGCAATTCTACCCCAGGAAACAATTTCACCTAAAATTAGTACTCTCGAGAGCCGAGAAGCACGTAAAAACGTGATTACGACGTGACGCCATCTGGAGCCAACGAGGGGTCTGAGAGCAAAATGAATATGCACATCGTCTTCACCACCCTCGATAACCCCAAAACACACAGTTTCAGAAAATCGCCCTTTTTGAGCTGTGCCAACCCTTGCTCGAAAATAAGGCAAACGGCGTCTTTGATCTTGAATGATCAAAGATCAAAATATATATATTTTTAAAGTATAAATTATACTGATCACAATGACACCTATCCCATTCTGCTAGGACTCCTACCAAAAAAGATAGACCTGGTTGCGGAAATGCCACAGCCCGAATAATTGCGTCCATTGCCTATGAATGGCGTAACTTCCTACCGACTGTAGTTCCTTCTTGCTCTGCATGGATCTGAGACCGGGAGTATTAGGGGAGGAGACGTTGATGACTATATAATCAGCATATGGACCGAGATAATTCACTCCAATCTCGTAGTCGATTCTCAAGAGAAATAATCATTCATTGTAGGATGGACTGATAGACTTACTTTGCATCTTCACTCAATTTATTCTTCCCCAGATTCACTCCGAACAGTGCACTCTCCTCACTCCAATTCTCCCTCGCTGATTTCACCTGAGATTAACTAATTTACTATGAAATGAGTTAAAGAAGTACTGTCAGCAATGGTTGATAGCGACTCCCACCACGATTAGCCGGGGATCATTACTCCGTTTAGCAAGGACACTCGCTAACAAAGTGTGAGGGGGTTGGGGCCATTCCCTTGTGAGAGAGGAATCCTCCCTTGATCTACCCGCCTCTGCCCGTCTCACGTGACCTTTGGCACCCTCTCCCTACGGTCTCTGGTCTCTCTGCCGCTCTATCCTCTCACGAAAGGGAGTAGTGGCGGAGAGAGGGAGTGCGCTGCGCAAACATTTAGCAGCCTTTTCCCTGGGATTCACGGGCGGGAATTCAAACTTCAAACTCGATTATCTCGGCTCATGGTTGAGCTACAACTTTCCAATTTTGGATTTTCATTATGGTTCAAGGGACCAATCGGGCTATCGCCTCAGCTTCCCCGACCAAATATTGCTGCCACTCCTCCTTTAACCTCACACGAACCTTTCTCTGCACCGTACCGCACCCAATTGAATTGAATCCATATCGATTGATGATACCCTTCAATCGATATTCTCTTCTACAGTACTTTTCTCCTACCGTACCTCATCCTCCAGTAGTCTGAACACTCTCGGTCGATCGTTGCCTGGCTGTGGCAGAGGAGTCACCGAACCAATTTCCACCTGAAGAGCAAATACAGTCAGTCGTCGATGAATGTACCGTACCATTCCGAATCCACTCTTTCCGAGGGGTCCGATGGCCTCTCCATCCTTGTCGAATCCTGCTGCAAGCCCCACTGGATTACGCAGCTTCTTTCGAAGAGCTAAAAAAATTCATTCCATTCCCTCTCAATATTCTCATCATAATTTACATCCTCTAGCAGTCCTCCATCTCCTACAGTAATCCATACCGTGCATTCCAACTCGGGATACTCCCAATGATTGGGTCCGAATCGAGGTATGAGACCCCATTTGGCCATCTTCACTGCATGTTTATGGGCGTCCTCTCCATCTGTGTACGAGTGTACTGCAGGCATCAACTGAACACACACTCATCATCATTTCTCTAGTTTATTCACTCTTATTGAGTTAAGTATCAAAATATTTATCACGCTCCTTCTGACGTATTTTTCTTTAACGGATTCATTCATCCAAATTTCACATAGTTTCATTTATTCCCTTCTACAACCAAAAAAAACAGACAGCTTTCCGATAGAAGGTCTCTCCTCCGAATAGCATCTCGATCACTCCATATGAAGCCAAGCCCGTGCTCAGAATGATACACGTAGAACGAGTGATGTAGCCATTGGGGAGTTTAGAATACATCGAAGAGAAGAGAGACACGCTCACAGGGATTCCAATTGAGCAAGGAACGACGAGAACTGAAATTGATTTCATAATGAAAAGGAGATCAAGAATTAAAGGATAATTCTAACATCAGTCTACTTCTTTCTTCCATCATCAATCCCTTCAACATACCTCTTCTCGAGTGAATTCGAACACTTGCGAAGTCGAGTCGGTGTAGTGGAAAACTACCTGCAAATAAACAGCTGTGTCGCGAGAAGACACGTTAGTATTTTGGAAGAAAACAATGAGTAAAAAAGCATATAAGGTTAGTATTATAATGGTTGAGCACTTTTCAGTATGACAAATACCACACAAGTAAGAGTAAGAGACTCACTTGCACAATCGGCTGAGAGAGAGAAAGAGAGGCGTTCGTGGGTACAGAACTCTGAAATTAGAGAGGAGTAGGTAACACCCAGGAGAGATAAATGGTCGAGTGGGAAGGAGTCAGTCAAAAGAGTAGTGCCAGAGGGTATTCACTCACCTTGACAGACCAATCAAAGTTGGCGAGTGTCTTCGTGGAAGGAATCGTGGTCATCAATTGAGAATCCGTTCTGATAAGGTTCCTTCCCTCTAAGGGAGCCATTCCACAGTCTTATCAATTATGGACAGATAGTTAGCAGTGATCCTCTATTCACACTTTGTACCTCATTTCCATCTACCACATCATACAAATTCTTTATCGTCCATTTAGAATGTCACAAATTCAACAAATCAAAGAGTGGGTGGATTCGAACCCGTCTGTAGTATTCGACCTAGACAAAACCCCGAAACAAAAGTATACAATAGGTTACGGTAAAACAAAAAGTTATCGATCAAGTCAGAGTGCTGTAGCACTATCACAACGGAGAAGGTATCACAGAATGAAAAGGGAAGACAGGGCAAATGAAGAAAGGAAAATGATATGAACAATCTAGAAGGATACGGTACCGAAGCAGGGAAGGCGAAGAAATGTTAGTCACGAGAAACTGTAGACAACGGGATCGATTAGTGGATACGAAGGGTACTGTGGTCATCACAAGGATACACGGATAGAGTGGAAAATATTGAATCGTTCGATGTAAAAAGGGCAATACTTGATGGATCCCGTCAGTTCCATATATTGTTTTATCTCTGGTAATCAAACTCTGCTTAACTATGTATCATTAAATCCTATATTACACTAATTAGCACTCACTAAATATGGTCAAGGCACGGGGAAAAGAAGCAACAAGTGACAAAATCCGAGAGAGAAGTGAGCTATTGCAAATGGAAGTAATGGAATGGATGGAGCAAGCTATCTACAATACACGGTACTCTATATCTGACCAGTCTTCAATATCTCATCCTCTGCATCTGATTCATCTGAGAAATCGAGATTCACCATTCCACTCGCTGCATTGTAGTGGGAAGAGGCGCATATCTCAATTAATCCTCTCATTCTACTGATCTCCCCTCCACTACCGTATCCCATCTCATAATCTACCGTACAACTCACTCAATCGAATCTCTCGTTCGATCGTCTCTGAAGAAGAAATAAGCAGCAGCGATGACCATTCCAACGAGAGAAACAGCCAGAAGAAGCCAGACGAATGACCAGAAGGGAGAAGAATGAGAGAGATGGAGGGAAGAGGACGCAGACGCAGAACAATCCTCTGAACGAATCAAGATATTTGATGCATATTTTTATTGGTAGAATATTATCTTCAGAGGTGCTACGTCTCTTATCACTCCAAGATCATTTCCATATTATCATCCAGCTATTTGATCGAAGACTGCTCCTTACGAAATTATTGCATGAATCAATTTCGTACCACAATGATCGTCGAGTGGTTTCTGTCCGGGAGTACAGCATGGCCTACAGTATCCCACCGATCGATTACCGTATCCAGAAGCGCATTTGTCGCAGAAGATTGGGCCTGACAAATCCGCCATTGAAATTTGAGAATAAAGCTAACGTGGAACTCGTTCATTCCTTCGTTTATCTCTAGGCAATAATCAATAAAAATTTAGATCGTAGAAAGCTTTGGAACGTGAATACAATAACAAATATCAAGTGTAACCTGCTCCATGGCACAATTCACACGCTTCATCACACAAAGAGCATCGTCCATTAGGGAGGATGAAGTATCCCTCTCCACATAAATTCTCCTTGAGAACGCAGCGAGCTTGGATCAGATTCGACTCGTCTGAAAAGAGAATTAACGTAATACTCCCTTCATCCTTCCATCCTCATCATATCCCATTCCCGTTGACTCACAATCGGCGACCAGCCCCTCTGGACACTTCTCTACACACTGTCCATGATCCCAATGGGCGAAATGGTCCACGTCAATAAGTAGAAGAGCACCCGGACACGTCTCACACACCTGATGACACACTCAATCATCCATACTCATTACCGTATCCCATCAATCGATAGCTACCGTACCTCTGCCTTGGTGCAAGTATGACAGAGGGGAGAGCACTTCTTGCACGAATCCTCGTCCTTGAAGAATCCATCGTCACAGTAGGTCACGCATCTGAATCCATCGATTGACTAAACTCCTACAATACCCTCCCCCTCTCCCACTCTAAAACACTCACTTGAATCCAGCTCTATTCCTCAGACTCTGTTGTAGATGTTTGCACTTGAAGCAAGAAGAC
>BTSX01000005.1:24738869-24770709 GCA_036245825.1 Pristionchus entomophagus
GTGAAGCAGAGGGGAATGAAACGTCAATTCCATTCCCAGCAATGCATTGAGTGGTGATGAAAGAACACCCCGAGTGAATGATATACGACGGGATTTATTTGCAGAGCAGATCAGTGAGTCTATACATCGATCGATGGATCCATCTCTCTGATCTACCTTCTGCCTCCATCCTCTTGTCCTTCCTGGTGCTGTCTATTCAAACTGTTGGAAGGGAGGGGAGAAAGGGCAGATAATCCCATTCCGGAACAACGAAAGACGATGCGCAACAGAAAACACATGGACAAACTGAAGGCGACACCAAAAGGAAGGAGGGCTTAGCCATGG
Organism: Pristionchus entomophagus; assembly: GCA_036245825.1. NCBI lineage: Eukaryota > Metazoa > Nematoda > Chromadorea > Rhabditida > Neodiplogasteridae > Pristionchus > Pristionchus entomophagus. Next base: position 24,739,194 of record BTSX01000005.1, read on the forward strand.
AGAGAAGAGAGGGGTATCCAAGGATGGAAGGAGGGGGGGGAGGGCACCTGAGGGAAGAGAGGAAGGAGGAGGTGAATGAGATGGATAGAGTATGGATGGATGGATGAGTGACCTCTTGACCCTCCCTCATTCAACCCAGTAACTGGATGGAATGCAGCCTCATCCCAGCTTCATCCTAGTGATATCCCATTGAGAATGAGGATAGAGAAAAAGAGAGGAGAGGAAGAGACTGATAGATGGGCCAAGTGAGAGGTGAGCTTGTCACAAAGAATTGGAGCATGGAGTCAACAAAGGGAGGAATCTCGAATATGGCATCGATTCAGTCGAGTATGACAACCTCTCCCTTTATGGTTGGCAATAGGATAGAGAACGGTTGAAATGGTGGAAAGATGGAAGGGGAGAGGGAAGGGGTTGAGTCATTCGGAAGAGAGTGAAGAGAGGGGATGGAAAGGGAAGGATCAATCACTAAGTGGGACAGGGATCGAGAATGAAAGGGAAATCTTCCTCCTCACTCTCTCGTTATCCAGTAGATCAATCTGATTCTTCTCTTCTCTCAAAGTATACATATAAAGGACGAGAGTACTGTACTCTCACAGTTACCGTAACCGGCAGGGAGAATTACTGCAATGAACAAACCGTTCTCAATGCAAACTCGAGTAATACGACCTTCGAAAGGTTCTCATCAGTTTTGTATGGCGAGTGAAGTCGCGTGGGAGACGAGAGACAAAGAGAATCGAGGGAGGAAGTGGAGGAGAGAGATAGAGAGAGACAGTAGATCAGAGAGGAGAAGGAGAGAGAAGCTATGATGATGATATAACAATGACACTTCGTTCCACTACTACAAATGACGTGTGTGCTAGAGGAAATAGCGTGAGCTTGGGGGAAATGGTCGCGATCTAGTGCATAATTGTGTTTGGAAAATGAATCATTAGGGATTTATATTATCGGGGATGATCCAATTAAAACCCACAACAAACAATTTTTCAGGGACCCTGAACTATCATTGCGTTACAGTAACCCGGAATGGGAATATTGCACCTCGTTCTCCTCAATTTCCCACTGAATACTCAGCAAACGTGGCGCCAGATGCACCATAAAGTTTACGTTCTCTCACGGAAAGTGCGGAGGGGTGGAGAGTGGAATGGGGGAGGGCCAGAGAGTCGGCTTATCATAACAACTCTACTTATATAAGCCCCAATTCCAATAAACAGATTAGTCAGAGAAGAAATTCCATTTGCCATCTGATTGGAAATGCGAATGCGTCAATACAGATGAATACCAACAGGATCAAGGATGCTAGACGAGTCACAATAGAAAGAAGAAAAGGAAAGAACCATTTCGAGAAAATCGCGAAGAGGTGAATTGATCAATTGCTGAGAAACAGTGATGATCACAAAGAATTGCGAGTTTGATAGCGAATCATGCAGGTCCAAGATCTAGATAGTGATCGAGATACGTCCAATGGACCATGCGATAAGGATTCAGAAGCAAATAATGTTTTTAGAGAAGAGTATAATCTGCTCTTTGAGAATTTTTTCTCGAGAAGTTAAGCGTCTTAAAGATGAAGCGACAAACCGCATGCAAAATGTGAAGTCAACCAAATCTAGACCTGTCACAAAGGACCAGTTCACGAATCACACAACACATCATTCGCATATAAATAGAAAGATTGAAGAAAGCAACTAACCTCCAACATTGTTTAGGGGAGTGCGTCAATTACAGGATATTCTAAGTAGGAGCGATACTACTAAACAGAAGTTATCAGTAGCTCTACAGGTCGGCATCAGCGAATATTCACTTTCGAAAATAGAGAATACTTGACTCGCCCAAATCAAAGTTGTCCATAGATTCCTTAGATAAACATTGTGTACAGGATCAATTGGCGTTCCTGAGCATGATCGCATTGATTCGAAACCGGTAAACACTACAAAATTGCGATTACAAGCGATAATCAAGTTTAAATAAAATGAGAAATTATCAAATTCTACCGTAAACCCTTAAAAATAATTCTACCGTGAGTCACGGTAGAAAAACCGGAGACTGTCACGGTCCGTGACAGTCTCCGGTTTTTCAACGCAACGTGCAAGTTTGGGCTGGCTTTTGGATTTATGATCGTTGCGGGAACCATCAAAACGGAATTTCCCGACGATTTTCCGGCAGAGTTTCATGCAAGTCACTTGAAACCCGTCCGAAAACCCTTCGGCAAAATTTACTTCGTTTTCCGAGTGTGCATGTGTGATTTATGGGAACTTGAACATGCGGATTTTTTTCATTTGTATTTGGAATTATATGTTTCTAATGTTATCAGTTTTCTGCCTTATTAGGAAGCAGAAAACTGATAACATTACCCCACCCCCCCCCCCCCGCCTCGTTTCTCATTTTGAGCGAGCGTTTGCTTTAGTAACTTTTCAGATTTCGATATTCTCAGTAAATCTGATGTTGAAATTGGTTTCTGAGGATGCCATTAAACTTCTAATCGAGGCTCGTATCGAATATTGAAAAATGAAGACGAACATTACCCCATCACTAGGGACCGCAATGGGGTTTCTAGAGAAAAATTCTAGAGTCATCGCTTTTCGTATGTTCTATGGAATTGTGACAGCTGAATCGATTGGGAATAAAATATTCATGAAAATAAATACATAACATGAATATAAAGGTTTATTAAAATTGCGTTTTCGCAAGCAATGCACCGTAATCGAAAATGTCGAGCTGTGTATCAACTTATGATTTTATATTTAAAAAAAAAAAATTTAATTATAATTTAATTATTGTGAATTATAACTGAACGTTGCGCAGGAATACATAGAAGATATTTGTGAAGGTTCGAGCATAGGGGAGGCGAGCCAGACCTCGGAGAAATCAGAAAACTATGAAAGTTCACAACTTTTCCACTTTCAAAGGCCGAAATCGGGGATTCCGACGCCATTTGACCATAACCATTCGATTCGCCAGAATCAGCAGAACGAATTAAGAATAGTGCTAGAGGTGGGACAAACTGGGACAGATGTCAAAAATGTCAAAAACTAGGAAAGATAATCGCTCGAAATTGGAACCCTACAAAGATGACAATTTTGTTGTTATTTGCGTTAGTTCAGATAAACCTTGCGCATGGTGGGTTGCTTTGGTGCAAGGAGAACGCGATATTACAGAAATAATAATATTTTAAATGTAAATAACATGGTAAAATTAATTTCGAAAATACGGCTAAAATAAGTCAGTTGCCGATCCAATCGGTTGTGTCTCTGAGTCGAGGGCTCGCTATTACGATATTTTGACCTGCACTCGCAACGACACTACTCGGTATCTACCCATCACCCCTCGTTTCTCCCTTCGAGCGAGCGTTTGCTTTAGTAACTTTTCAGATTTCGATATTCTCAGTAAATCGGATGTTGAAATAGGTTTCTGAGGATGCCATTAAACTTCTAATCGAGGCTCGTATCGAATATTGAAAAATGAAGACGAACATCGATGGACGAACATTACTCCATCCCCCCTCGTTTCTCCCTTTGAGCGAGCGTTTGCTTTAGTAACTTTTCAGATTTCGATATTCTCAGTAAATCTGATGTTGAAATAGGTTTCTAAGGATGCCATTAAACTTCTAATCGAGGCTCGTATCGAATATTGAAAAATGAAGACGAACATCGATGGACGAACATTACCCCCATCCCGCCTCGTTTCTCCCTTTGAGCGAGCGTTTGCTTTAGTAACTTTTCAGATTTCGATATTCTCAGTAAATCTGATGTTGAAATAGGTTTCTAAGGATGCCATTAAACTTCTAATCGAGGCTCGTATCGAATATTGAAAAATGAAGACGAACATCGATGGACGAACATTACCCCCATCCCGCCTCGTTTCTCCCTTTGAGCGAGCGTTTGCTTTAGTAACTTTTCAGATTTCGATATTCTCAGTAAATCTGATGTTGAAATAGGTTTCTGAGGATGCTATTAAACTTCTAATCGAGGCTCGTATCGAATATTGAAAAATGAAGACGAACATCGATGGACGAACATTACCCCCATCCCGCCTCGTTTCTCCCTTTGAGCGAGCGTTTGCTTTAGTAACTTTTCAGATTTCGATATTCTCAGTAAATCTGATGTTGAAATAGGTTTCTGATGATGCTATTAAACTTCTAATCGAGGCTCGTATCGAATATTGAAAAATGAAGACGAACATCGATGGACGAACATTACCCCCATCCCGCCTCGTTTCTCCCTTTGAGCGAGCGTTTGCTTTAGTAACTTTTCAGATTTCGATATTCTCAGTAAATCTGATGTTGAAATAGGTTTCTGAGGATGCTATTAAACTTCTAATCGAGGCTCGTATCGAATATTGAAAAATGAAGACGAACATCGATGAACGAACATTACCCCATCCCCCCTCGTTTCTCCCTTCGAGCGAGCGTTTTATTTAGTAACTTTTCAGATTTCGATATTCTCAGTAAATCTGATGTTGAAATAGGTTTCTGAGGATGCTATTAAACTTCTAATCGAGGCTCGTATCGAATATTGAAAAATGAAGACGAACATCGATGGACGAACATTACCCCCATCCCGCCTCGTTTCTCCCTTTGAGCGAGCGTTTGCTTTAGTAACTTTTCAGATTTCGATATTCTCAGTAAATCTGATGTTGAAATAGGTTTCTGAGGATGCCATTAAACTTCTAATCGAGGCTCGTATCGAATATTGAAAAATGAAGACGAACATCGATGAACGAACATTACCCCATCCCCCCTCGTTTCTCCCTTCGAGCGAGCGTTTTATTTAGTAACTTTTCAGATTTCGATATTCTCAGTAAATCTGATGTTGAAATAGGTTTCTGAGGATGCCATTAAACTTCTAATCGAGGCTCGTATCGAATATTGAAAAATGAAGACGAACATCGATGAACGAACATTACCCCATCCCTCCTCGTTTCTCCCTTCGAGCGAGCGTTTTATTTAGTAACTTTTCAGATTTCGATATTCTCAGTAAATCTGATGTTGAAATAGGTTTCTGAGGATGCCATTAAACTTCTAATCGAGGCTCGTATCGAATATTGAAAAATGAAGACGAACATCGATGGACGAACATTACCCCCATCCCGCCTCGTTTCTCCCTTCGAGCGAGCGTTTGCTTTAGTAACTTTTCAGATTTCGATATTCTCAGTAAATCTGATGTTGAAATAGGTTTCTGAGGATGCTATTAAACTTCTAATCGAGGCTCGTATCGAATATTGAAAAATGAAGACGAACATCGATGGACGAACATTACCCCCATCCCGCCTCGTTTCTCCCTTTGAGCGAGCGTTTGCTTTAGTAACTTTTCAGATTTCGATATTCTCAGTAAATCTGATGTTGAAATAGGTTTCTGAGGATGCCATTAAACTTCTAATCGAGGCTCGTATCGAATATTGAAAAATGAAGACGAACATCGATGGACGAACATTACCCCCATCCCGCCTCGTTTCTCCCTTCGAGCGAGCGTTTGCTTTAGTAACTTTTCAGATTTCGATATTCTCAGTAAATCTGATGTTGAAATAGGTTTCTGAGGATGCCATTAAACTTCTAATCGAGGCTCGTATCGAATATTGAAAAATGAAGACGAACATCGATGGACGAACATTACCCCCATCCCGCCTCGTTTCTCCCTTCGAGCGAGCGTTTTATTTAGTAACTTTTCAGATTTCGATATTCTCAGTAAATCTGATGTTGAAATAGGTTTCTGAGGATGCCATTAAACTTCTAATCGAGGCTCGTATCGAATATTGAAAAATGAAGACGAACATCGATGGACGAACATTACCCCCATCCCGCCTCGTTTCTCCCTTCGAGCGAGCGTTTTATTTAGTAACTTTTCAGATTTCGATATTCTCAGTAAATCTGATGTTGAAATAGGTTTCTGAGGATGCTATTAAACTTCTAATCGAGGCTTGTATCGAATATTGAAAATTGAAGACGAACATCGATGGACGAACATTACCCCCATCCCGCCTCGTTTCTCCCTTTGAGCGAGCGTTTGCTTTAGTAACTTTTCAGATTTCGATATTCTCAGTAAATCTGATGTTGAAATAAGTTTCTGAGGATGCCATTAAACTTCTAATCGAGGCTGGTATCGAATATTGAAAAATGAAGACGAACATCGATGGACGAACATTACCCCCATCCCGCCTCGTTTCTCCCTTCGAGCGAGCGTTTTATTTAGTAACTTTTCAGATTTCGATATTCTCAGTAAATCTGATGTTGAAATAAGTTTCTGAGGATGCTATTAAACTTCTAATCGAGGCTCGTATCGAATATTGAAAAATGAAGACGAACATCGATGGACGAACATTACCCCCATCCCGCCTCGTTTCTCCCTTTGAGCGAGCGTTTGCTTTAGTAACTTTTCAGATTTCGATATTCTCAGTAAATCTGATGTTGAAATAGGTTTCTGAGGATGCCATTAAACTTCTAATCGAGGCTCGTATCGAATATTGAAAAATGAAGACGAACATCGATGGACGAACATTACCCCCATCCCGCCTCGTTTCTCCCTTCGAGCGAGCGTTTTATTTAGTAACTTTTCAGATTTCGATATTCTCAGTAAATCTGATGTTGAAATAAGTTTCTGAGGATGCTATTAAACATCTAATCGAGGCTCGTATCGAATATTGAAAAATGAAGACGAACATCGATGGACGAACATTACCCCCATCCCGCCTCGTTTCTCCCTTTGAGCGAGCGTTTGCTTTAGTAACTTTTCAGATTTCGATATTCTCAGTAAATCTGATGTTGAAATAGGTTTCTGAGGATGCCATTAAACTTCTAATCGAGGCTCGTATCGAATATTGAAAAATGAAGACGAACATCGATGGACGAACATTACCCCCATCCCGCCTCGTTTCTCCCTTCGAGCGAGCGTTTTATTTAGTAACTTTTCAGATTTCGATATTCTCAGTAAATCTGATGTTGAAATAAGTTTCTGAGGATGCTATTAAACATCTAATCGAGGCTCGTATCGAATATTGAAAAATGAAGACGAACATCGATGGACGAACATTACCCCCATCCCGCCTCGTTTCTCCCTTTGAGCGAGCGTTTGCTTTAGTAACTTTTCAGATTTCGATATTCTCAGTAAATCTGATGTTGAAATAGGTTTCTGAGGATGCCATTAAACTTCTAATCGAGGCTCGTATCGAATATTGAAAAATGAAGACGAACATCGATGAACGAACATTACCCCATCCCCCCTCGTTTCTCCCTTCGAGCGAGCGTTTTATTTAGTAACTTTTCAGATTTCGATATTCTCAGTAAATCTGATGTTGAAATAGGTTTCTGAGGATGCTATTAAACTTCTAATCGAGGCTCGTATCGAATATTGAAAAATGAAGACGAACATCGATGGACGAACATTACCCCCATCCCGCCTCGTTTCTCCCTTTGAGCGAGCGTTTGCTTTAGTAACTTTTCAGATTTCGATATTCTCAGTAAATCTGATGTTGAAATAGGTTTCTGAGGATGCCATTAAACTTCTAATCGAGGCTCGTATCGAATATTGAAAAATGAAGACGAACATCGATGAACGAACATTACCCCATCCCCCCTCGTTTCTCCCTTCGAGCGAGCGTTTTATTTAGTAACTTTTCAGATTTCGATATTCTCAGTAAATCTGATGTTGAAATAGGTTTCTGAGGATGCCATTAAACTTCTAATCGAGGCTCGTATCGAATATTGAAAAATGAAGACGAACATCGATGAACGAACATTACCCCATCCCTCCTCGTTTCTCCCTTCGAGCGAGCGTTTTATTTAGTAACTTTTCAGATTTCGATATTCTCAGTAAATCTGATGTTGAAATAGGTTTCTGAGGATGCCATTAAACTTCTAATCGAGGCTCGTATCGAATATTGAAAAATGAAGACGAACATCGATGGACGAACATTACCCCCATCCCGCCTCGTTTCTCCCTTTGAGCGAGCGTTTGCTTTAGTAACTTTTCAGATTTCGATATTCTCAGTAAATCTGATGTTGAAATAGGTTTCTGAGGATGCCATTAAACTTCTAATCGAGGCTCGTATCGAATATTGAAAAATGAAGACGAACATCGATGGACGAACATTACCCCCATCCCGCCTCGTTTCTCCCTTCGAGCGAGCGTTTGCTTTAGTAACTTTTCAGATTTCGATATTCTCAGTAAATCTGATGTTGAAATAGGTTTCTGAGGATGCCATTAAACTTCTAATCGACGCTCGTATCGAATATTGAAAAATGAAGACGAATATCGATGAACGAACATTACCCCATCCCCCCTCGTTTCTCCCTTCGAGCGAGCGTTTTATTTAGTAACTTTTCAGATTTCGATATTCTCAGTAAATCTGATGTTGAAATAGGTTTCTGAGGATGCTATTAAACTTCTAATCGAGGCTCGTATCGAATATTGAAAAATGAAGACGAACATCGATGGACGAACATTACCCCCATCCCGCCTCGTTTCTCCCTTTGAGCGAGCGTTTGCTTTAGTAACTTTTCAGATTTCGATATTCTCAGTAAATCTGATGTTGAAATAGGTTTCTGAGGATGCCATTAAACTTCTAATCGAGGCTCGTATCGAATATTGAAAAATGAAGACGAACATCGATGGACGAACATTACCCCCATCCCGCCTCGTTTCTCCCTTCGAGCGAGCGTTTGCTTTAGTAACTTTTCAGATTTCGATATTCTCAGTAAATCTGATGTTGAAATAGGTTTCTGAGGATGCCATTAAACTTCTAATCGAGGCTCGTATCGAATATTGAAAAATGAAGACGAACATCGATGGACGAACATTACCCCCATCCCGCCTCGTTTCTCCCTTCGAGCGAGCGTTTTATTTAGTAACTTTTCAGATTTCGATATTCTCAGTAAATCTGATGTTGAAATAGGTTTCTGAGGATGCCATTAAACTTCTAATCGAGGCTCGTATCGAATATTGAAAAATGAAGACGAACATCGATGGACGAACATTACCCCCATCCCGCCTCGTTTCTCCCTTCGAGCGAGCGTTTTATTTAGTAACTTTTCAGATTTCGATATTCTCAGTAAATCTGATGTTGAAATAGGTTTCTGAGGATGCTATTAAACTTCTAATCGAGGCTTGTATCGAATATTGAAAATTGAAGACGAACATCGATGGACGAACATTACCCCCATCCCGCCTCGTTTCTCCCTTTGAGCGAGCGTTTGCTTTAGTAACTTTTCAGATTTCGATATTCTCAGTAAATCTGATGTTGAAATAGGTTTCTGAGGATGCCATTAAACTTCTAATCGAGGCTCGTATCGAATATTGAAAAATGAAGACGAACATCGATGGACGAACATTACCCCCATCCCGCCTCGTTTCTCCCTTCGAGCGAGCGTTTGCTTTAGTAACTTTTCAGATTTCGATATTCTCAGTAAATCTGATGTTGAAATAGGTTTCTGAGGATGCCATTAAACTTCTAATCGACGCTCGTATCGAATATTGAAAAATGAAGACGAATATCGATGAACGAACATTACCCCATCCCCCCTCGTTTCTCCCTTCGAGCGAGCGTTTTATTTAGTAACTTTTCAGATTTCGATATTCTCAGTAAATCTGATGTTGAAATAGGTTTCTGAGGATGCTATTAAACTTCTAATCGAGGCTCGTATCGAATATTGAAAAATGAAGACGAACATCGATGGACGAACATTACCCCCATCCCGCCTCGTTTCTCCCTTCGAGCGAGCGTTTTATTTAGTAACTTTTCAGATTTCGATATTCTCAGTAAATCTGATGTTGAAATAGGTTTCTGAGGATGCCATTAAACTTCTAATCGAGGCTCGTATCGAATATTGAAAAATGAAGACGAACATCGATGGACGAACATTACCCCCATCCCGCCTCGTTTCTCCCTTCGAGCGAGCGTTTTATTTAGTAACTTTTCAGATTTCGATATTCTCAGTAAATCTGATGTTGAAATAGGTTTCTGAGGATGCTATTAAACTTCTAATCGAGGCTTGTATCGAATATTGAAAATTGAAGACGAACATCGATGGACGAACATTACCCCCATCCCGCCTCGTTTCTCCCTTTGAGCGAGCGTTTGCTTTAGTAACTTTTCAGATTTCGATATTCTCAGTAAATCTGATGTTGAAATAAGTTTCTGAGGATGCCATTAAACTTCTAATCGAGGCTGGTATCGAATATTGAAAAATGAAGACGAACATCGATGGACGAACATTACCCCCATCCCGCCTCGTTTCTCCCTTCGAGCGAGCGTTTTATTTAGTAACTTTTCAGATTTCGATATTCTCAGTAAATCTGATGTTGAAATAAGTTTCTGAGGATGCTATTAAACTTCTAATCGAGGCTCGTATCGAATATTGAAAAATGAAGACGAACATCGATGGACGAACATTACCCCCATCCCGCCTCGTTTCTCCCTTTGAGCGAGCGTTTGCTTTAGTAACTTTTCAGATTTCGATATTCTCAGTAAATCTGATGTTGAAATAGGTTTCTGAGGATGCCATTAAACTTCTAATCGAGGCTCGTATCGAATATTGAAAAATGAAGACGAACATCGATGGACGAACATTACCCCCATCCCGCCTCGTTTCTCCCTTCGAGCGAGCGTTTTATTTAGTAACTTTTCAGATTTCGATATTCTCAGTAAATCTGATGTTGAAATAAGTTTCTGAGGATGCTATTAAACATCTAATCGAGGCTCGTATCGAATATTGAAAAATGAAGACGAACATCGATGGACGAACATTACCCCCATCCCGCCTCGTTTCTCCCTTTGAGCGAGCGTTTGCTTTAGTAACTTTTCAGATTTCGATATTCTCAGTAAATCTGATGTTGAAATAGGTTTCTGAGGATGCCATTAAACTTCTAATCGAGGCTCGTATCGAATATTGAAAAATGAAGACGAACATCGATGGACGAACATTACCCCCATCCCGCCTCGTTTCTCCCTTCGAGCGAGCGTTTTATTTAGTAACTTTTCAGATTTCGATATTCTCAGTAAATCTGATGTTGAAATAAGTTTCTGAGGATGCTATTAAACATCTAATCGAGGCTCGTATCGAATATTGAAAAATGAAGACGAACATCGATGGACGAACATTACCCCCATCCCGCCTCGTTTCTCCCTTTGAGCGAGCGTTTGCTTTAGTAACTTTTCAGATTTCGATATTCTCAGTAAATCTGATGTTGAAATAGGTTTCTGAGGATGCTATTAAACTTCTAATCGAGGCTCGTATCGAATATTGAAAAATGAAGACGAACATCGATGAACGAACATTACCCCATCCCCCCTCGTTTCTCCCTTCGAGCGAGCGTTTTATTTAGTAACTTTTCAGATTTCGATATTCTCAGTAAATCTGATGTTGAAATAGGTTTCTGAGGATGCTATTAAACTTCTAATCGAGGCTCGTATCGAATATTGAAAAATGAAGACGAACATCGATGGACGAACATTACCCCCATCCCGCCTCGTTTCTCCCTTTGAGCGAGCGTTTGCTTTAGTAACTTTTCAGATTTCGATATTCTCAGTAAATCTGATGTTGAAATAGGTTTCTGAGGATGCCATTAAACTTCTAATCGAGGCTCGTATCGAATATTGAAAAATGAAGACGAACATCGATGAACGAACATTACCCCATCCCCCCTCGTTTCTCCCTTCGAGCGAGCGTTTTATTTAGTAACTTTTCAGATTTCGATATTCTCAGTAAATCTGATGTTGAAATAGGTTTCTGAGGATGCCATTAAACTTCTAATCGAGGCTCGTATCGAATATTGAAAAATGAAGACGAACATCGATGAACGAACATTACCCCATCCCTCCTCGTTTCTCCCTTCGAGCGAGCGTTTTATTTAGTAACTTTTCAGATTTCGATATTCTCAGTAAATCTGATGTTGAAATAGGTTTCTGAGGATGCCATTAAACTTCTAATCGAGGCTCGTATCGAATATTGAAAAATGAAGACGAACATCGATGGACGAACATTACCCCCATCCCGCCTCGTTTCTCCCTTTGAGCGAGCGTTTGCTTTAGTAACTTTTCAGATTTCGATATTCTCAGTAAATCTGATGTTGAAATAGGTTTCTGAGGATGCCATTAAACTTCTAATCGAGGCTCGTATCGAATATTGAAAAATGAAGACGAACATCGATGGACGAACATTACCCCCATCCCGCCTCGTTTCTCCCTTCGAGCGAGCGTTTGCTTTAGTAACTTTTCAGATTTCGATATTCTCAGTAAATCTGATGTTGAAATAGGTTTCTGAGGATGCCATTAAACTTCTAATCGACGCTCGTATCGAATATTGAAAAATGAAGACGAATATCGATGAACGAACATTACCCCATCCCCCCTCGTTTCTCCCTTCGAGCGAGCGTTTTATTTAGTAACTTTTCAGATTTCGATATTCTCAGTAAATCTGATGTTGAAATAGGTTTCTGAGGATGCTATTAAACTTCTAATCGAGGCTCGTATCGAATATTGAAAAATGAAGACGAACATCGATGGACGAACATTACCCCCATCCCGCCTCGTTTCTCCCTTTGAGCGAGCGTTTGCTTTAGTAACTTTTCAGATTTCGATATTCTCAGTAAATCTGATGTTGAAATAGGTTTCTGAGGATGCCATTAAACTTCTAATCGAGGCTCGTATCGAATATTGAAAAATGAAGACGAACATTACCCCCATCCCGCCTCGTTTCTCCCTTCGAGCGAGCGTTTGCTTTAGTAACTTTTCAGATTTCGATATTCTCAGTAAATCTGATGTTGAAATAGGTTTCTGAGGATGCCATTAAACTTCTAATCGAGGCTCGTATCGAATATTGAAAAATGAAGACGAACATCGATGGACGAACATTACCCCCATCCCGCCTCGTTTCTCCCTTCGAGCGAGCGTTTTATTTAGTAACTTTTCAGATTTCGATATTCTCAGTAAATCTGATGTTGAAATAGGTTTCTGAGGATGCCATTAAACTTCTAATCGAGGCTCGTATCGAATATTGAAAAATGAAGACGAACATCGATGGACGAACATTACCCCCATCCCGCCTCGTTTCTCCCTTCGAGCGAGCGTTTTATTTAGTAACTTTTCAGATTTCGATATTCTCAGTAAATCTGATGTTGAAATAGGTTTCTGAGGATGCTATTAAACTTCTAATCGAGGCTTGTATCGAATATTGAAAATTGAAGACGAACATCGATGGACGAACATTACCCCCATCCCGCCTCGTTTCTCCCTTTGAGCGAGCGTTTGCTTTAGTAACTTTTCAGATTTCGATATTCTCAGTAAATCTGATGTTGAAATAAGTTTCTGAGGATGCCATTAAACTTCTAATCGAGGCTGGTATCGAATATTGAAAAATGAAGACGAACATCGATGGACGAACATTACCCCCATCCCGCCTCGTTTCTCCCTTCGAGCGAGCGTTTTATTTAGTAACTTTTCAGATTTCGATATTCTCAGTAAATCTGATGTTGAAATAAGTTTCTGAGGATGCTATTAAACTTCTAATCGAGGCTCGTATCGAATATTGAAAAATGAAGACGAACATCGATGGACGAACATTACCCCCATCCCGCCTCGTTTCTCCCTTTGAGCGAGCGTTTGCTTTAGTAACTTTTCAGATTTCGATATTCTCAGTAAATCTGATGTTGAAATAGGTTTCTGAGGATGCCATTAAACTTCTAATCGAGGCTCGTATCGAATATTGAAAAATGAAGACGAACATCGATGGACGAACATTACCCCCATCCCGCCTCGTTTCTCCCTTCGAGCGAGCGTTTTATTTAGTAACTTTTCAGATTTCGATATTCTCAGTAAATCTGATGTTGAAATAAGTTTCTGAGGATGCTATTAAACATCTAATCGAGGCTCGTATCGAATATTGAAAAATGAAGACGAACATCGATGGACGAACATTACCCCCATCCCGCCTCGTTTCTCCCTTTGAGCGAGCGTTTGCTTTAGTAACTTTTCAGATTTCGATATTCTCAGTAAATCTGATGTTGAAATAGGTTTCTGAGGATGCCATTAAACTTCTAATCGAGGCTCGTATCGAATCCATACTATATATCAGGGTGATGCATACGTTTTGGACTTTTTTTCTTCATTTACTTACAACTTCTCTATAAATTGGAATTATCAAGTGAGTATAAGGGCGATTTGAAGTGCATCTAATGTGCTTTCGATCGCGAACTTTGATATTCTGACGGCACTCTGGACTTGACCATTGTGAGTCTTCAAATGCGGTCGACTCATGAAGGTCAGAATCGGGTTTCCATCATTACCCTTGCCTATGGGGTTAAACTAATGGATCAATTTCAGTACTCATTTTTAAGATTGACAATGTTGGCACAACTCACAGTTCGATTAGAGTACAGTTCTCGACGACATCTGTCTGGCATAATTTTTCTCAGACCACTATCTAGCGATTTTTATGCATTATGTTGCATATTTTACTTTTTTCAGATTTTCAATTTATTTGACCTGTGACCAACGCTGAGTCAATTATTTCCAATGATAGTGTGGACGTTACATGTGAGAATATAGCGCCCCACACTAGACCCGTGCCACTCTTTATATACACAGAACAATTCGTGAAAGCATCAATGAAGTGCAATTTATGTTGGTTTCCGAGTCGTCAAGGCTTTAATAGGTATCGTGGAGCCTAGATCTGAAGCGCATTTGAAAGACAATAATGCTAGGTACTCATTTATGTATGTTAGATATCCAGGGAAAATTTCCCCGATGAGAGCTGGAGGTTTGAAAAAATTTCAAAATTTTGAGTATTTTTGTGGTGTCAACTTATGAAAATATCTCAAGTACCCATGCAATAGGAAACCATCTGCGTTCATGATTAATAACCCAAAGTCCATCCCTAAATGATGTATTGGTAATATGGCTGTATGATTTCTCTCAGCTGAATGCTAGTATATCAAACTCACCAATGAAAAAAGTCCAAAACTTATGCATCAGCCTAGTAATAAAGTGCAAACGTCGGTGTGTTTGTTCGGATTGCGAAATCGGAATCATGTAAACAACGCCTCCCCTCCCCACGGCCACCGGAGTACAGACATAAAACAGAAAGAAAACGTCCAGCCATATCAGGGTGAAATCAGGGAACTCCAAAACTCTACAGTACAAAGTTCATCCTGATTTTCACGTTACCGTAATATATTTGAAATGTCCCACACCGATGTCCCTGATTAGCACGTTACCGTAATAAGTTAACGTGATATTCAGGAGTACTTCCTATGTTTAGCGGTTCAATCGTCAACTGAAAATGAGAATCAAGCGACTTGCGTGATTCAGGCAACGGTATGGTCGTGATTTGTAGCTTGTACCTAGCTCTGGACGTTTTCGTTTGCCTTATGTCGGCGACCAGGAGGCCGTGCCTCCCTCTCCCTCTCTCTTTTCGATTGCGAAATACGGCGCAATGTTCAATAAAAATACATTTCCATAATATATTATTTTCCACTACCAGTATCAATCTTGATTTCCTCAATTTCCTCAAGCAGAGATACCTTGAGGAAAACCAGAGGCCGTCTACTCGAAGAATGACCACTATGGGACTTTTCCCAGACCCTACATCTAGACAATCGTACCTTCTGGCATTCCTTCTCGATTACCGACTCATGTGACCGGATTCCACTCTTCTTTCGCTTTCACAGATTAAAGACAGTGCCGACGGACTCCGGATCCCAACCAATTCATTTTTTCCATAAGAAATGTCAGTCACTTTATTCCCTCCTCTCCAGTATGTCGCACTCCGATGATTTCCCACCTCCTATCTCTTTCAACAAGGAATCAAGTCACGACGGAGACCTCAACGACTTCCTCTACGACACTCTCTTATGGTACACACACGAACTGAGAAAGGCTGACCAGAGAAGGTACGCCACTATTTATATTTCCGCTAACCAATTCACAATCTCTATAACGCGTGTTCAATTCATGATTTAATCATCTCTCTTCAGTGTCTCTCGCGGAGATCTCTTCTCTCTCCTCTGTTCTGGATGTCATCTACCCTCCTCTTCTCATCGCTTCGTCTCTATAATCTGTGGTCATTCCATCTGTGGTGACTGCCTCGATTGGACAGATAAGTGTCGTATCTGTCTCTCTTCCTCCTCCTTCATCCCTCTCCTCAATGATCCATCTCGCTCCTGTTCCAACTGCTTCTTCTCCTCTCCCTTCTCTCGATCCATCTTCTCCACCTGTGGTCACTCTCTATGTCGTGCTTGTGCCTATCAAATCTCCGTCGATGCCACTCTCACTAACCTTCCTCTTCTTTGTCCATCTTGCAAGAAGGAATCAGACGTCGTCAATCTGATGGAAGACGTCATCGAAGAAGACAAAGACGATTTCAATTCAGAATCTTCCACGGACTCCTTTATTACCTCTTGTCCTTCTTCTGATGGTGACACAAATTGTCATGATGCAGGAAGATACTTGACCCGATTCCTATCTCGACGACTCCGCAAAATATTTTCATAGATTTGTGTGATTTTAACTGTGTGCGTTATTCATTTCCGTGCCAAAGATAAACTGTCATTTTACATCGACTTTGAATTCATAATCTCAATTTCGTTCATTTGAACGAGCGTAGTTAATAAGTAAGTTCCGAAAGATGATTTCTTAATTAGAACATTGTTTATTCCATTCTGTGCAGTGTCTTTGCAAACATCTGGAGACTTTTTCGAATAATGAAAAAGAGTATCTGATACGAACTATTTGATATGTTCGTCACATATAAAACCTGCTTTTCGATTCTTTTCTTTTTTTGGATTGAGAAAGTGTCCGTGTCAACATGGGCGGTCAGCACAATCTCGATCCAAAATCAATCTAAATTAGACTTCACTCCCCTAGTCCATTTCATGCAACTCATTCCGAGTAATTCATGCTAGTTCTACACCCATCTTTCCTTCCCTCTTTCTCATTCCCTCCCTCTAATACTTCCCGTTCAGAGAAGTGGCTAATCATTCCGCATTCCACTTACATTTTACAGTGTTCATACAACTTCGAACCGTCACATATTCGCTGTGTGGTTGAGTCAATTCCTCGAGTTGTCTAAATAAGAGAGAATCGCCTGCCTAATCGTCTTGTTTCTCTCACTTTTTTCGAGTAAATTACAGTGGAAGGGAGGAGAAGGAGGGGAGGGGGGGAGGGGGGATGGATGGATGGATGGGGGTGTTCGCTCCATTCGACCCCCCTACTGCACTAGTAAGCAGATCAATGAGGAATCAACCAATACAATCTAGGGAACTTCATCTTCCAATGTAAACACTGCCCTTATGAACTTTCTATTCATCCCCTCTTCATTCATTCAATTCGTCAATTGATCGCCTTAGCTCTACGCTCATCAAACAAATTGATAGAGATACCGAAAAAGGAAGTGAGAAATGGGGGCGAGATAGTCTTCCTTCCTGCCCCACCCATGTTTTGATGCCTTTCCCCTTGAGATCTAGTCGACCATTCAATAGAGTCAATGACTGTAGGGGCGTTCTCAGAGGATTATTTAGTGCAAGAAGTCAGCATTGGCATGATCGAGAATGATGTAAGACCATGGCATTTCAATTGAATGGACGTCCAATAGGTGTTCCCTTGCTGAGCTCTTTCCCCAACCCCCTCCCCCCCCCCCCCCCCCCGCCTTCCACCCCTTCTCCCTCCTCCCCCTCTCTCCTTCCTCTACCGTTCTCCTCCCACATGTTTCCTATCTACCACCCTCTACTCCTCTCAACAATCGTCCATTCCGTATATTCTCGTCATCTCTCTGTCCTTGAGATAATTCGACTGTCCACTATAACTAAGAGTATCACTAGGTAACTTGTCCCCTCCCACCTCCTCTCCTCTTTGATCCACCCTTGTGATTCTCTTCCTTCACCTTTCTTGCCAAGGTCTCGTACGGGTTCAATTCAATGTAGGTACTATCCGATTAATGGAATGGCCTCTCTCTCAATCAAGTAAACAATGTGACTTAGTATTCCACCACTGATTCTTTTCCTCTCAATGCTTCTTCCTATCTCCCATCTTCATCTTTCTTTTGCCATTCAGAGTTCGATAATCGTGTGTTGACTGACTCCCTTCTCTTCTCGTTCTCTCTCGTCTAGGGTATGCCTTGGACTCTCCTTCTCCTCCTTCTCACTACCGTATCTTCCGAGGTAGGTCACCATACATCACACTGCCGATGATGACACTACTCCCTTTCCAATCACAAACATTCCATCAACTCCCTCGCCCACATAAGAAAACAACGACCAATCTCCGTTCGATCTTGCAAAACTCGCAAAAACTCAAATGTTCAGTTTCTAATTTCCTTCGTGAGATCATTGAAGGTTCATGGTGTGAAGGACATAAATGGGTTGAAAAAGAGATGTTATCGGGTTGGCGCTCGTCGCACTTTTGCCTCCGTGTCCTCTACATTCCATACGGAACAGTCGAATGGGAACCCCATCTTGTGTTAGTGCTCAAGATTCGTTAGAGGCTAATGGGAAGGGAAAGATACACTACAACGATTTATGACCATTCGGGATTATGATAGCCGAGCCATGGAATGTAGAAAGTGGAAGGGTATTGTAGATAGGCAGGAAGAGATCAAAGATCATTCCAGGTTGTGGATGTAGTGGTAGTGGGAGGAGGTCTGTCTGGAGTTGCAGCTGCCAAGGAATACTCCTCCCTTCGACCAGACCATACCGTAGTACTTCTTGAAGCGAAAGGATCACTTGGAGGGAGAGTCCATTCAGTGGATATGTTCACTGTCAATGGAACAGAGAACATCGATCTAGGTGAGACTCTCAATTGGAACAGTTGAAGACTTGTCTCGATGATGACACTTTGTTTTCCACTTAGACACTCATAAATGGCAATCGAGCGCTCACTTTAAAACCTTTTTGGTTTTCCCTTTCGGTTCCATAAGAGACAGATCGTCTCTCTTTAGATTGGAGAAAGTTGTGAACGTTCCTTTTGCAACTCCCATCAACTTCCATTTCATTGACAGGGAAGGGACGAAACAATGGAAGTATTGATCCTTTTCCTTCTCGGGAATGATACGTTGGAAGAGTGCCAATCCAGTTTGTGTAGTAGAGTAGAGTGTACTATACGTAGGAATTAATAAGAAATGACCGATGGGTGTATTTAGAGTTTCCTTTGCAAGAACTTTCTCTAGTTTACTCTAATTGAACATTTCTAGTAGGAACTTCCAGTTTTGGAATTTGGCGAATGTTGAAAAGTTCTATCTACTCATAAGAATTCGCTAGCGATGATTTGTAATGAGATAGGGGTGATTGGCTCAATGACGATGAAAAACACGGAGGGAATGAACAAAGAGAATTGAGGTGCCCAATGGATCTCTTCCTCCCACTCTGATCTAATCCAATTGGTTCGATCACTTGGACTCACTCTTGAAACTCAGACCTCTTGTGGAGAGAGAAAGATCTTCGTCGAGGAGAAAGAGAATCAACGACGATTCACAAGGTAGATCAACATTATATCATATTTCATTCAATATAGGGAACGGTTCTTCATCCTGTATGCTCCCGTTCTGAGAAAGTATAGAGGATTAACTTCTTCATTCACTACGTTTTCTTCTCTCCATTCATTGACTTGAAGAAGTGCCCTCGGCTCATCGATTCCCTTCGACCAAGTCATTCGTGCTGCAGAGCTGCAGAAGTTCTCAGGGCAGTCAATGAGGGTATGTAACCCTCCCCCCCCCCCTTCCCCTCCCCCTCCCCACTCATGATCAATTTCAGGAGTGGATTCAGACGAGTAACCTGACTGGCAATGAAATGCACATCGTCCACAGAATTCTGCAGGTACTGTAGTTTGGTTGATCGGAGCCACTCTGGCTTCTCGGACCATTGAATGGCCAATGGAATGAGTTTAAAACATTCTGTGATTGGCAATGATGTAGTGTGGCAGATGGAGTGGGAAAATTATAAAAGGCGAAACAGTTGGTAAACATCGAGATGGCCATCTCCTTCTCAGACAGTGCTGGATGCCCCCGAGAATTCAGTCTCTGCCCTTCAATTACTCCTTCTCGCTTCAAGTGAATCTCGCCCATTGGGAGAAATATTGGCAGGCAATGGCCATGGAGAGGGAATGAGAGTCAAGGAAGGATTGAGAGAACTCGTAACGTCAGTATATTTATATGTTATTAGGAACATACTAATAAAAAGTTATTGTTAAAGAAGGGGTGGCACGAATGGGTATGCAAATCGCAGAGACGAGAGGCGTGCGCCGATTTGCATGCACAATTGCATGATTTGTGCATGCGCATGCTTCATTGTCCCCTTATCCTTCTCTCCTTGCCTGAGCGATCAGGCCCGCTTGGCATACAGCCAAACGCGCATAGCTAGGATTTTTTTGTTACATGGGAGTTTCGCAAGTGTGATCGGGTAACGAATCCCCACAACCTCCCCTATAGAAGTCATCAAGCCAGATATTCGTGCCACCCCTCCTTTAAATAAACATAATGCCAACCCGGTAAGAGCTACGGTCCAGGGAAAGTTTTCCACTAATAAATAATCCTTATTCTTGCAGTAAATTCTCGTCCGGTGTCGATACCCGATTGGACGAGGCAGTTCTTTCCGTGGTCAAAGAAGACAACGGGACAGTGACAGTAAGGACAGTAAAGAAGGAATACTCTGCCAAACAGGTTGGCCTTTGATCTATGGTAGGTTTGATCCAATAATCTCCCTGATAGGTCATCGTGGCTGTTCCTCCTTCTATCGCTGCCTCCATTCATTTCGTGCCTCCTCTCGCTCATGACGTTGCCAGATTCCTTCGTATGTTTGTTTTTTATTCTTCTCGTGTTTATAATTTCCTAGCAAATGTTTGACCATCCAAAAAATGCAGCGCCGAGTTCAGAAAACATATCGATTGATTTTTAGAAGCCTTACAAACATATGACCGCCTAAAAGACATTCAACTCGTCTACTGTTTCTTATTTCTAGAGTCATATGCTCCGGTTGGTCACGCCTTCTACTTCGCTGTCACTTACAATCACCCGTGGTGGAGGGCGAATAACATCAGTGGGGAAACAGTCTATGGATCGAGAGAAGGACCTCTCACTTGGATGACAACATTCGATACGGGGAAGGCCAGCGACTGTGGTGAGATACAGTAGTGATCCATTAAATAGTGCTGATATGTATATCGTAATCAAATTCAGGTACGTGTGGGTCTTCATCGGGTGTTCTATGGGGAATTGCTCACTTCTCGTCTCCTCTTCCCTCCATCAAGAGAAAAGATCTAATCACGAAGGCTCTCCTTAGAACAATGGTCTATGCCGACGCAGAGGAGGATATTATCGATTTCAAGTAAGTGGTCTATCATTCTCCCCATAGAATCATCATTCTTCAGAGACTACCAATTCTCGCACGACGAGTATCTCGGAGGAACCATCGGAGTCCTTCCTCCTTCAACTGATCTCGCATTTCTACTCCTGATCAACAACACCATCAGTCATGGAGTCAGTTATCTCCCCTGAGCTTAAATCCGTAATCTCTTTATCTTCCAGCCCATTTACTTTGCCTCAGCCGAGCTATCTCGCACCTCGATGGGTCTAATGAATGGTGCCATTCTATCTGGCAAACAAGCAGCTCATATCGTCGATGAATCTATCGATGCTCCCAAAGAGATCAATGGTAGGTCTGAGAAGACTTCAGGATCTCCATGATTCCTTTCAGAACCCTCTTCATCTCCGTCTCGTGATGGCCTCTACGACTCAGTCCAGACACCTTCCCTCTCTGATCTCATCCTTCCTTCTTCTCCTTCTCCGTCCATCGGAATCACTTCTTTCTCCCAGGAGTCTCCAGTATTCCACGTGGCCACCGAACCCTCTGAACTCCCCGAAGAGGTGGTGGAGGAATCAATCGATGCCCCTGTGGTGGAGACTCCTCTACGTGATTCTCCGGTCAAATCGACTACTCCTTTCATTTACACTACCTCTACATTCTATCCGTCGTCCACTTCTCCCCCCCTCATGGATTCAACTGAAACCTTTGCATGGGGGCCGAATGACTTCGACTACAAGACCAGTACTCAGTATCCTCCCTCTGCTGCTGCTATTGACTTCCACCACGATTCTCCCTCTCTAGCAGTGGAGAAGGAAGAACCAATGAGTGAAGTGGCTGAATCCACTGATTCCATCCCTTCCCTTCTGAAGAGTTCTGAAACATCTGAGACTGATGCCCCTCTTGAACCCTTCATCGAACCAGGATTCGAATTCCGAAAGAATCGATCTGAATTCGATTACCAAACCTCGACCCAGTACCCGCCATCCTCCACTCTTCCCTCTGGGACTGTATCATCATCGCCCACAGCAACGGGTGGATTCAACTACCACACCTCCACTCATTATCCGTCTAAGGGAACATTAGCCAGTCAAGTAGACCAAGAGGAGGAGGAAGATGTGGAGGGACCAGCCAAGATGACAGTGCTCAAGAACGAACAGATGGTGCCAACCATCCCACAGGATCATTCGGCTGAGGTGAGCAATTAGAAAACGTATTTCGTACCTTTGAAGGAGATCAAAGATCATTGCCAGATTCGTACTACGAGTGGAGCTGCATTCAACTACTCTACGTCCACTCAATATCCTCCCACTTCTTCTTCCACTTCTCCTCCTCCTCTAGTCCATTTCTCAGCAGGAAATGTGGCCGTAGAGGAAAAGAAGGGAGATTATCAAGGGTCGGAATTCTCAATGGACGGTACGCACGGTAGAATCACGGTGGAAGAGCGTGAGAGAATTTGAGATACTAGAACCACAAGATAGTAGTGATCGTAATGGCCTATTAGAATAGTAAATCAGGGTTGTAAATAAGTGTCACGTTGTAGATCAGTGAACGATTAGTATTGTTCTTAACGAGGAAGCGACGAATCATAATCACGAGACTATCATGGCGCCAGCGTTTGCCCCCTCTGATCTCTTAGTGATCATTAGAATGCAGAGAAGACAAGATAGCGCATGAAAGGAAGAGAAAGCATCGATGATTCGACTAATTCTACTCGAATTAGTCGGACTGTTTCTTGCTGAACGAGTTGTAGAGGGGTTTACGAGAGGGATCATGGAGACTTGTTGGGGAGAGGGAATCAAAGACGGGCGAAATTAGATGCAAATGCCTAGAATCCAAATTATCGCACTTGCAAAACATTCCCGAACTGATTTACATTTCTCACTTTATTTACTTTTTTCAACATCATCAAGTTCTCCATTAAAAATACCTATTTTTCTTTCTTATTTTTTGTCCACCACGATAAGCGGGCAAATACAAAAATCATACGGTGAAATGTTCCTAGAAATATGATAAAAACGAGAGAGAATATTGTGAAATTTAAAAATAAAATAGAAATTACGGTAACAACGAGGGTTTTATTCGATACTACCGTAATCTCTAGATTATTTTCAAATTTCTTAATATTTTCTCTCCTTTTTATCATATTTCTAGGAACATTTCACCTTATGGTTTTTGTATCTGCCCGCTTATCGGGGTGGACAAAAAAAATAAGACAGTAAAATCGGAATTTTAAATGGCGAACTTGATGATGTTGAAAAAAGTAAATAAAGTAAGAAATGCAAATCTGTTCGGAAATGTTTTGGAAGTACGATATACATTCTCCTTGGCAACCAAACCTTCCTTCATTTCCTACTGTGGAGTGTATCAATTCGATCTAATATGTGCATAATTAAAGACAGCCTCATTCAGAGCCAATTGAGAAGGCTGCGGCCAAGGGAGAAGTCACTCTGAGAGATCACGTGGTCTCAGAGGGATCGGGAGAGACGGAGGATGCGGTAGTAAGTCATGGAACTGCGGATCACGTAGCCAAGGCCAAATCAGCAATGCAGACTCTGGAGGAGGAAGTCCCATTGGTGAGAGAGAGATCAGATATCAATCATCAACTTTTCTATTCAGCTGCCTAAGGAGGAAGCTTCTGGAATCGGAGATCGATTGTTGGAGTTGCTGCATAAGATACTGAAGCTACTGAAGGGAGAGTGATCTTTCCCTTTCCTGCGCCCCATCCATCCCCTGCATCGTTGCCCCAAACGCGGTCTCAAAATGTCAATAGTCGCAATATACGCAAAATCTCCCTTGTGTTGTGAATCTAGCTTTAGATGCTTGAATCAGTCACATTGTTTCTCGTTACTATCTCATCTCTACGCTCCCTCCCTCGTCCTCGCAAGCCGACGAGCGAGTAGGCAAAACGAAGAGACCACTCGCTTCTCAACTCAGACTCTTGTACACATATCACTGCTGCTCATCTTCCGTTTCTCCTTTTTTTTCGCTTCACTACGAGTACTGTACAATAAATGATTCATCGAATGATCGAACAAGCATCGAGTAGATGTGGAAAAATGCGAGGGGGCGCCGGTGCGTGAAACCTATGTACAGAACCATAAAATGAAACAAGGACTTTTCCGATCATTGTCAACTCGTTCAAAGACAGGTAAATGTACATACATAAGACGTGCTTGTTAGAAATGAGGATAGATATATCTATCTTGATAATCCGAAAAGAAGAATTCTAAACTAAGACAAGTTTCTAGTGTTCTTTCTCATCGAATTTTGGTTTGGCCGGTGCATGGATAGTAGATGAATGAGAATGGAGAGGAGGAGGAGGGGAGTGGTAGGAGGAAGAGGGATATGAGGGAGGAAGGGAGTGGTGGGAGGAAGATGGATATGCGAGAGGAGAGGAATACTTGGGAGGAGGACGATATGTCGACGGAGTGTGGAAGGGAGCAGGAGTTGTCTCGGGAAGGTCAACGATCTACAATCACATTACCTTTCTTCATCTCGACACACTAGTGATTAATCTAACCTCGTAAGTGACGATTGGACATTTACACAGTCCTGGTTCACCCGGTTCTCCCGGGTCTCCCGGCTGCAATAGATATTGAACTTTTTTTTTTTCAAAACTATAATCCAAAACAGCATTTCAGGTTGTAGAATGTTTTTCAAGTTTAATAACTTACCATTCCTGGCATCCCTGGAGGTCCGGAAACGCCGTTCTTCCCTGATAGATAAACAATATTTACCGTCAATCTCGTCCATCTATCATTGAGAATGTACCTGGCTTTCCTGGGGCGCCGGGAGGGCCTGGAAGAGGAGCTGAACCGCCAGGAGCCGTTCTACCTGGAGGCCCGGGTTGTCCTGGAGGTCCTGGAAAAAATTATAAACGCCTTGCGAACGTCTGACCGTCCAAAGAATGCTTCGAGGCGTTCAGAAAAAAATAGCGATTGATTTTTAGAAGCCATTGAAACGTTTCTCAATCCAACAAATTCTGATCGATCTGTTGAAAAATTATCAATATATTTTTCAAAGCCTTGGGATTGCCTGACCGTTCAAATAATGCCGATCGGCGTGGTGAAAAAATAGAGGGAGGAGCTATTTATTTTTTAGAAATAGTGATTTTTACCTCTAGGGCCTGGAGGACCCGGATAGTTGGTTATTCTCATTTCATTCTCTCCCGGTTCTCCTGGCTGCAAACACATGTTGATAATATTGTAAACTTCTTTGATTATGAATATTGTGCATGAGAATATCTCATCGAATTGTATAAGGAAGATCGTTATTATCTCACCATCCCAGGTGTGCCTGGGAATCCGTCATGTCCCGGATCTCCCTGTAAACATGAAATAAGTTGAGATTGAAACATAACTGCCTGAACGGTTCTTTGACCAGATCACGTGCTACAGAAGTAGAATAGCAAGTATCGTTCTTCCAGATAGTGAACATATCAAATCCATACTTCTGGTCCCTCTGGCCCTTCCAGACCGGGCAATCCAGGCAGACCATTGTCTCCTGAAGTACAGGAGATCAACGATCATTCTTAGATGAAATTTCCAACCATTCTTCCCGTCATCTCCAGGCGGGCCTACATCTCCATCATCGCCTGCTTCTCCCGGGGGTCCAGCAGGGCATTGGACGCATCCTAGCTGAAATCGGACAATATCCATACGGGCCGTGCACTTTCCATGACTTGTCGATCATGAAAATGTGAGCGTTGGAAGGGGTGGGGCAATTTAGATATTGTACTTCTTATTTCCAGCAAAAAAATTAAAGCTTTGCCAGACAAATGGTAAAAGATCTAGGGTACATGTCATGCATTTGCCAAAAATTTTAAGTCTATGAAAGGTTGTATGAAATGAGAAGGACAAGTACCAAAATGATGTGATCATCGTCAGTTGGCTCCCACAGGGATCCCGTTCTTCCCTCTTCCCCCGGAAGCCCGTCATCTCCGTTCTCGCCTGAGACGATAAAACCGAGACGTTAAGGAAAGAATAGAAAAATGCAAAAAATATTTCAGAAGATATTCCTACCGGATGGTCCGGGATCTCCGGGTGGTCCGGTCGGGCAATACGATGGTGGCTTCTCACATACTGAAATCATTCTCGTTCTTTCCTTCACCTCAATACCCTTCATAATTCTCTAATATTTATCCACTCACAACAAAGTGGAGCAGGAGATGGGACAGTGACTGTCTCCTCCTTCTCCGTCTCATTCAATCCATCTCGCATCTTCGTATCCACAACATTCCCGGCCTTCTCAATATCCTTCCACTGAACTACCGTATTCTTGGGAGATGCGGTATATCCCTCAGTGGTTTGTCGACGTGTTCGAGTACGAACTGGCCGCAGAAGAATCCATGCTTCGCTTTCGAGATACTGTAGATTTTTAGAAAGTAGGATATTACGAAAGTGTGTGATACCCACCATGAAATCATCTACCAGAAACTTTGAATTTTCATGGAAAGATGAGATATCATAGTAGAGATAGCCGAGAATGATGAGGGAAAGAATAAGTAGAGTAGAGATGGAGGAAAGGAAGAGGAGGAAGAAAGAGGGAGAGAGTCTGAAAGTGGATATGAAAGTCGAATGGAAGACATTTTCAACTTGGAAGATCGGTGTGGAGGACGAGGAAGAATAGTGACAATCATGGAAGGTAAATCAGAAGGAGTAATAGCTCTACTTATAACTGACGGGAGAAAGTGTCTTCATCAGAGATGATGGAGGCCAATTTGTATGTCTTCCTGTTCCAATGGGATTGACTGCAAATCGGCTCGCGCTAATCGGTAGGTCGATCGGAACGATAGAATTACCTTCATCGGAGCTATTGCCTCATCTTTCCGAATCTCCACTGAAGGGCGATCATTCAGTTGAATAAATGTGTTCAAGTTTCAACTTTTTCTCCTTATCTTGAATTTTCACAAGTTCATTGCATTCACTGACTCTAATACGACTGCCGTAATCGGCGTGGGCAGCATCAGCAGTAACTGAAGCAAGCGCAGCGACCTTTTGCATGTTCCTGACACCCGCATCTATCTACAACTGCTCGCTTGCTTCTTTTTGACAATTGGCTCGACTGGTCGAACAGGCCGCTCGACGAACAGGTCGAGCAGCGATTGAAGCTAGCAACGGAACATATCTATCTCTCATTTCCATCTTGTCTGCTTCTCTTAAGAGCCCACAACACTCACCACACCTGCAGCAACATCCTCGGCAGGCAAGAGGGCAACTGCACCTTGTCCCATTCTCAAATCTGCCATAACCCTCTACTTCTGATACCAAATTGAAACTAAATGATGTTCCGCGAGATTTGGAACAAACCGAAGTAGTCACACTTTTTCCAAATCGCTTCGTCGCCGCCTCTCGTAGCGTCATTAAGCGATTCCCTATGAAAATTGCATTTATCTTAGTGATCGTTTCGGTGATTGGTGCAGTCTGGGATCACACGAGTGGCATGGCAATTGGTATAGAAGAGCAGTTTCAAACGATGATATACATATATATACATATATATATATTTCCCTAGTGACCAACTTGGAAGAAATGAAAGAGAGCGGCATGTTATTCCCATATGCGCCCTCATCACACTGCTGTATATCAATTGGCTTTCTTAATAACATAGATGTAGGCAATGTACATCCAATAAACTATTTATCGATTAATCGATCATGCTCGATAGTGCTCTCCACATCTGCAGTATCCTCTGTCCATGCCGCGGTAACCGCGGGGTCCCATCTGGAGATAAACACGATGAAATCCACAACACTGCTTCGTACTCTACCTGTCCAGGGTTGCCATGTTGCCCGTCGAGTCCCCTATCACCTGCCGGACCGGGTCTACCGATTGCTCCTTTTTTTCCGGACTGCCCTTTTCTTCCATGAAAACCAGTCTCACCGGGTTCACCTACGGAGCCATATTCATGATATTAATCATATCTACCACCATACCTGGATATCCAGAATATCCCACAAGCCCCGTCCTGCCAATAGGCCATACTCCATTTCGGCCTGCTTCACCGATGTGCCCGGGAGGTCCGGGAGGTCCTGATATATATAATTCGATTGTGCATAGCTATGGTTTTTCACCAGGTTCGCCTTGTTCTCCAGTACGTCCTCTAGTCCCGGGATTTCCATCTTGTCCATTCACTCCTGGCTCTCCCTCCTTTCCGGGTGGTCCTTGCGCACCAGGAGCACCAGGAGATCCCTAAATGGCGACTCTAAGAGTGACTTTCTGAGTCAGTGAACATATTTGTGCAGATGCTTGGCAAAGTAAAAAAAATAGATTTCTCCCAAAAATGCGTGTGGTGGTAGTACACGACGAGTGTAGCTCAGGCGCCACTTTCATCCCGATCGGATTGAAACTCATCGAGAAAATACAATTTTGCGATATTTATTTCCAGAACCGCATTTTCAGAATTAAATTTTCAGAAGTCAATTTTGAGAAAAATTCGACCGGAACCGCCTTATAGGCAATCCATTTAGGCTAACTTTCGTAAAACGGTTTTTTCGTACCATTTCAAAAAAATTTTCTTTCTAATTTGTCCATTTCTTAAAGAAAATTGCGATATCTATCACTTTGGAGGAGTTTTATCGAAAGTGGTGATCTACCTACCGTACCTTATGCCGGTTACCGTACTTCCCATAATGGTGGATCATTAAAAATGGGTTCAAAAATTCGCATTATCTCTAATTGGTCAATTTAAGAGAAAAAAATGCGATATAGATCACTTTGGACGGGTAATATAGTAAGTGATCTACCTACCGTAATCCGGGCCCTATTACATCCACCTTACAAGTGCAGCGTCATTAAATATTACAATACACTGAAATAGTGGAGTGAACATGAAATAGCCGAGGTAGAATAACATTGAAAGTGAAGAAAAATATTTACAAAGTCTAGGAAACAAGTTGTATCGAATAAATTTCTCTATTTGGCGGTTCTGGTTATTTTTTTCTCAAAATTGACTTCTCAAAAAAAATTTCCAACAATTTTTTTCTGAAATATTTTTTCTCTATTTTCATTTCCAAAACATGTTATTCTCAGATTAAATTTCTTACAAATGTTTTTATGAAAAAATAGTTTCTGAAATGAAATTTATGACTTATCTTTTTCCAAAAAATCATGTTCTCAAATTTCTTTTCTGAAAAAAATATTTCTCAACAGTGTTTTCTGAAACGAAAATTCTAATTCGGGATAGCTCCGATTTTTTTCACTTTGCCAAGGCAATTTTCACTGAGTCAGAAAGTCACTCCTAAAGATGAAACGGATGGTGAAGTAAACTTACCGAAGGTCCAGGCCGGCCGATAGGACAAACTATGCAACCTGGCTTCGATTGTTTAATGAGAACATTCACACCGGGAGCTCCCTTAGAACCGTACTTTCCGGGGAGACCCGGTTCTACGACGATAGATTAGATAGATTTATGAAGGATACGGTATACCTCCGACCGCACCGGCAGCTCCTTTAGGACCCTGTGGACCTTTGGGGCACCGATTGGGATTTCGAGAGCAATCTATGAAACAGAGATTATATATTTTCTCGTTAGAAGGTGATCTAACTGCATTGGGTTTCGTCAGGTTTCTTAGCGTCTCTTTTTGATCGAAGGAGTGATGGGATGACGGAAAGGGAATCTCCCTTCGAGAGGATAGAGTGGATAGATTTCCAAGATGCATCTCGCATTATCTGACGAATGTTTCCTCACAAATTGAGATAGAATGGAGTGATTACCGTAGTCTCGTGGATAGATTTCACTCCCTCTGTCTCCAGATTGGATAGATCATCAATGAGTGAGATGAAGAATAGAAGACTGAAGATGAGGATGGAAGTCGATATGATTATCGATCCCCATGCGAGAAGAGCGAACCGACCCATGGGAGATGAGAGAAGACTACTGAGAACTGTTCAACCTAGTAGCTAAGAGGTTCTTTCCAAAGAAGTACTCAATACCCTGCCTTCTCTCCCACTTTATCGCTCACCACGGTCACACTCTGACAATTCGATTTAGTTTTCTAATTGTATTTTCATAAATATCAATTCGATGTGAATTTCATGAGTAATTTTAATTAATTCGCATAATGCAGATTTTTAGCTTGAGCGTTATAGCTTAAAGATGTTTAAAGAGATTACAAATTTTTTTCTTCTGGGTTTGTGCGTGGTTGATTTAAATATTAAAATATTCCAAATACATTCCAAAAAATGCAAAACTTATTCCAAACAATATATCGGTCCGATCTTCCTGTGGTTAGCATGCGCGCTTCTATTGCTTGCTAATTTCAGAAAAAAAATTCCCGCAAGACGCTGGTTTTTAAATCGTCTCTATATCCGTCATGTTTTATCGATTAATTAGCTTTGCTTCCAGAGTTCTACTCCCCACTTCGCGTAGAGCGCACTCTTTCCCACGAGGGAGTTTAAAGGACTGCTAAGGTACCCGTTTTTCTCCCTTGTTTCGTAACGTCATCAAGCTTATCTCTTCTCAATGACCCACTATTCTTCTCTCGCTCTTCTTAGTAGGTCTCTTCGTTCAGATTATTCTATCTGATCCTTTAATAGTAAGCAATGTTACTGCTTAATTGTCACCCGCGTGTTTACAATCGCGCGTCGCTTTTTTCAAATTAATCGGGTAGTATGTTTTCAAATCGTTTGATTTTATTAATTTTAATCTTCAGTACAAGTGAGATGGGGTGTTTACGTTTACTAGTTTCTCGATCGTTGATGGAATACATTCATGCGTCCATTTCCGAACGCTCAATCGATCTGGTCGTCTCTCTTGCTCGACAAACACTTAGTGATGGCAAAAAGTACGTGTCTCTGACTGCGGATAAGCTGAGAATTGAACAATCGATAACTCGTGTGAGTGTTGTCCATTCTATGGAACTGCTAAGCTGATTAGATGGGGATGATTTCGCTTCTGTGTTGCATTAGGGGTTGCTCATTTGTCTCAACGCGTTCGACGGATCATCTATTCAGTTGTTGGACTTGTCCGTTCTCATTCCCGATGCGCTTCTCCTAATCCTTCAATTAATATGCTACCGGGTTGCGAGAGTAGGTAGCAGAGATTTAAATGGGAGAGGATAGAGAGGGGAATGGAAGAGGAAAGTGAGAGAGCGGGAGGGAGAGACAGATGTGAAGGACATGGATTGACGATGTTAATCCCATGCCCATTTGTGATTTCTCCCCCTTGATTCCCTATTGGAAGTAAGGGATCTCGTCTCGTCTATCTCCCCTTTCTGTCTTCATCACTACTTCTTCACTACTCAC
>BTSX01000005.1:24771709-24799994 GCA_036245825.1 Pristionchus entomophagus
GTAATACCATTTTGAGGCTCTGATCTCTGAACCTGTGAATAATACTTTGCCAACTGATCGATCATCTCTCACTGGCTGAGAATTATCAATTGACCAATCTACTGAGAAGGACTGCTGTGAGAGCAGAGGGAAGGTAGATCAAACTAAGAGTACTGTAGAGCGATGACCATCTTTCAGTTGCTACAATATGACGAGAGGGAGTGGTTCGAGTGATAATTGCTTAAGAAATGATGGATGGAATAAGTACCTCTGCTGTGCCCCCGTCCAACATCATGCCCTTGTCGTTCGACAGATCCATCTAGAATAGAATCTTTTTGACTCTATTATATATCACGAATGAGTGTTCCTCTTCTATCTGGTCTTGTGCTCACGTGTTTATCATCGGAGAGCATCGAGAAACGCGATCCCGGATAGCCCTGAGAGAGATTGAGTTTGGGGATATGCCATGCTGTTAGGGGAGGAATGAAATGGTATTACCTGTGTCGATGTAGATGGCATGCGTTTGGTGACATCAGTGGACGATTTGTTGATGGGAGCGGGTGCCATCATCCTATCTCTCTTGTTCGGGCGAACGGGCGTCAAATCATCGGGGACCTCACTTTGATCTTTCTCAGGCAGCTACTAGCTCCACTCCCGGAAGCGTCGATAGTGTGAGGGTGGCATTGTCCAAGAGCGACATCCACATGGACTCCCCTCTCTCTTCTTCTTCAACCTCTCGAGAAACCGTCAAGGTACATTACAATTCGTTATAGGTTAATGAGAGTGATCAATTGTACCCGATTACGGTATACCATGATCTCTGATCTTGAGGTCCCCGATGATTTGACGCCCGTTCGCCCGAACAAGAGAGATAGGATGATGGCACCCGCTCCCATCAACAAATCGTCCACTGATGTCACCAAACGCATGCCATCTACATCGACACAGGTAATACCATTTCATTCCTCCCCTAACAGCATGGCATATCCCCAAACTCAATCTCTCTCAGGGCTATCCGGGATCGCGTTTCTCGATGCTCTCCGATGATAAACACGTGAGCACAAGACCAGATAGAAGAGGAACACTCATTCGTGATATATAATAGAGTCAAAAAGATTCTATTCTAGATGGATCTGTCGAACGACAAGGGCATGATGTTGGACGGGGGCACAGCAGAGGTACTTATTCCATCCATCATTTCTTAAGCAATTATCACTCGAACCACTCCCTCTCGTCATATTGTAGCAACTGAAAGATGGTCATCGCTCTACAGTACTCTTAGTTTGATCTACCTTCCCTCTGCTCTCACAGCAGTCCTTCTCAGTAGATTGGTCAATTGATAATTCTCAGCCAGTGAGAGATGATCGATCAGTTGGCAAAGTATTATTCACAGGTTCAGAGATCAGAGCCTCAAAATGGTATTGTATCACCTAGCTCCTTAGACTATAATACCTGCTCCAACTTCTCGACTGCATACTTGAGTCGGAGATCTAACCTGCGATTCTTTTATGAGAAGGGCGACTTCTCTCTGTATTGAATTCCATTCTCTTACTTCTCTCCCATCTACAATACCATTATTATTCCGTTCTCATCCCTCACTCCCCCCCCCCCCCCTCATCAAACGTCAATTTCTCTTGATTTATATTTGGCTCTCTTTACTATTCCTCTTTCTTCTTCTTCTTCTTCTTCTTCTTCTTCTATAATCTCAATATCGATCATCTCTCACTGGCTGAGAATTATCAATTGACCAATCTACTGAGAAGGACTGCTGTGAGAGCAGAGGGAAGGTAGATCAAACTAAGAGTACTGTAGAGCGATGACCATCTTTCAGTTGCTACAATATGACGAGAGGGAGTGGTTCGAGTGATAATTGCTTAAGAAATGATGGATGGAATAAGTACCTCTGCTGTGCCCCCGTCCAACATCATGCCCTTGTCGTTCGACAGATCCATCTAGAATAGAATCTTTTTGACTCTATTATATATCACGAATGAGTGTTCCTCTTCTATCTGGTCTTGTGCTCACGTGTTTATCATCGGAGAGCATCGAGAAACGCGATCCCGGATAGCCCTGAGAGAGATTGAGTTTGGGGATATGCCATGCTGTTAGGGGAGGAATGAAATGGTATTACCTGTGTCGATGTAGATGCATGCGTTTGGTGACATCAGTGGACGATTTGTTGATGGGAGCGGGTGCCATCATCCTATCTCTCTTGTTCGGGCGAACGGGCGTCAAATCATCGGGGACCTCAAGATCAGAGATCATGGTATACCGTAATCGGGTACAATTGATCACTCTCATTAACCTATAACGAATTGTAATGTACCTTGACGGTTTCTCGAGAGGTTGAAGAAGAAGAGAGAGGGGAGTCCATGTGGATGTCGCTCTTGGACAATGCCACCCTCACACTATCGACGCTTCCGGGAGTGGAGCTAGTAGCTGCCTGAGAAAGATCAAAGATCAGTTACCGTAGTTGGATATTGTAATTCCTGTTATATCCCTATCCTTAGCTGTAATAGTCTCACCATCTTGGAATGAGAGAGAGGAAGGGCAGGGAAGGAGGAGTCCATGAATTCGAAGGGAATGGAGGGGGACTTGGTCGACTGGACTGGAGTCTCTCTTGTCAAGAGATAAACTCAGTTTCCGAGTTTGGTGGTTTGGCCGGGACTGAGGGGAGTGGAGGAGAAAGAAATGACAGGCGTTGACTTGGGTGAGCGAGACTGTCTTCTGGAGGGTGCAGGCTTGGTGGAAGGAGCTGCTGCAGTGCCTTTGGTAGTGGGTACGGGCACTGAGGAAGGGACTGTATGGACAGTAAGGGGTACGGTATCTCCGGGGATGGGGTGACGAGGGAGGATCAGAGCGGGGGAGCGATCAGTATTGGACTGAGCCTGAAAGAAGGGACTAATCATACTATGGTCATTCGCATTCGTTCTAGATATATCTTAATGAGGATCCCCTGAATACAATGTTTATTTCCATGCAGTGAGGATGCATTGAGGGTCTTCTAATTCACAGGTATGAATAGTGTAAGATATTTATGACAAAACGTAATCGACTCTCCTATATTGCGTGCCCTCTCTGGTTAGAGAAACGAGAGAGCACGCTAAAGGAGGAGAGTCGGGATCCGCATTGTCTCCATCAGTGTAAGACGTACTCTGTTGTTATTTGAGATGGAAGGGAATGTGGCAGAACCTTCTTCTTCCCATCGACATCTCTCTGCTCTTCCACTGACTCGTCATCGGGAGAGTGAGGGATGAGTTGATCAATGGTGAGATCCCCCATGGTTCCATGCAACTCAAATTAATTGATGTATACAGTAATGCCCACTACAGTAGTCGTAACGCAGTAGTTACAGTAGTTTATTGATGTTTTAAGTTACTCAGTCCAAGAGGGTATACTTCCCATGGGTGAGGGAATGTAATGATCATGGTGGTAATTGTGACAGTGAATGGTTACTTACTGCTTTGAGGAGAAAGCAGAGCTCCCGAACTCCGCTCACATCCGACACAGAGAGAAATGTGTGTTGAATATGACACACGAGCGTCGGTCGTCCAGAGCACCTGAGCAAAGCATAAGGGGTTTTATGTTTCCAGGGTGTTGTGGACAACTGTAAAGTACTACTAGCCTACCTTCCGGCACGAATAGTCAACCCTACAATGGCTCTTGAAATCCTTCATGAGCTGGATGGGATTGCAGATAAGAATGAGGCTAAGGAGCTTTACAAAGTTCGTATACAATTGTTCCTTTTTTCACTGGTAAATGAAAATATTTTAAGGTAGATCATTTACTAACAAGGGAATGTTAACTGGTGTCCGTAAAATTATGGTACGACACCTATTGGACCTTAATAGGGACCCTGTGGACCTTAATAGGGACCATGTGCATCTCATTTCTTTTTTCAAAAAGTGCCCGATTTGATCTACCATGGAGAAAATCGATAATATGTGGAATTTTGGCACAAAAGTCAAAATCGCATAACCACGCCCCTATAGGTTTTTCTAACGTATTTTCGCTCGTAGAATTCATTTTTTCACACTAGAGCATACAAAAATGCGAAAGAAAAAAGTTGTGTTCGAAATATTACGACTTTCATGGTTTTTCAAGCATAACTTTTTTCTTTCTCATTTTTGTGTGCTCTAGTGTGAAAAAATGAATTCTACGAGCGAAAACACGTCAGTAAAACCTATAGGGGCATGGTTATGCGATTTCGACTTTTGTGCCAAAATTCCACCTATTATCGATTTTCTCCAAGGTAGATCAAAATGGTAAATCGGGCACTTTTTGAAAACAGAAATGAGATGCACATAGGGTCCCTATTAAGGTCCAATAGGTGTCGTACCATAATTTTACGGACACCAGTTAACATTCCCTTGTAAGCCTTATATTATTCTAGAAGCTGTCGGATATGCATCACAGCGTGAAGTTCCTCCTTATCCACAAAGGATTTGATGAAGATAAGGCGGAGGAGGTTCAGATGAGATTCGTGAAGACTGTTGATGCGTACTCAACCGTGAAGTAAGATCTTTTAATGTTTTAGAAATTTCCTCATAAAAAACCTCATAAAACTTTTTGAATCAAGCATGTTGTCACAGGAGATTGACGAGTGGTCGTGCGAGACTGTGCAAGCTGCAATCGCTAACCGTGAATCAAGTCATGAAAGTAAGTATATCTCATGCAATCCTTGTTTCATTGTATTTGACAAATAATAACGACGTCTATATCACAGGCGCTCGAACGATGCGTTCCTCCCGTGACTTGCATCAGTCCGTACACCTCTTCAGTGTCTTCTCTCACCTGCTCCAGTTCCACTCTTCACATAATCGACCTTGAGGTAAGCATATTTACAGTTGGTTCAACATGGCTTAGTAAAAAAAACACGTACTAGTGTATTTAATGTGAGCTTTGTTGAGAATGAATCGAATTCTGGTGATTGGATGAAGGAGATGGTGGATCACATCTTCTCCCAATCGGGGCGCTCTCTAAATTTCCTCATCATCGGCAAAACCGCCGATGAGATGCGAGATGGAATGATAGAAGCACTACAAGGTCGTTGGAGGAACATTCGGAGGAACAGTGGGGGAGGAAACGGTGGAGGATCACAGGACAAAGACGGGATTGTATCTGGTCTCGGTAATTTCGAGTGAGGGATCGAACGTGACAAGGCGGAGGCACTGAAAGATATTTTTGATCACGTTATAAAATGAAAGATCAAAGAAATACAAAACGTACGGATCGGGTGATGGTTCCAGTAAAGCGAATCTTCTTGATGAACTTGTTCAGTTCAGACTGATCGAGGACGCAGCCCTCATGAGATCGCAAGAGCACGGCATGCGTAGTGGTCACTACGATAGCGTCTCCATCTGAATTGATTAGATTAACCGTTAGGTATGATGCATTTGTTTTTACCAACAAAATTCTCAACAAATAAAGTTAATATGAGGAATGTTCTATAATGAGTTGAATACAATACCTCTCGTATGGTCGTGCTTCGCACACTCCACGGACACTGCAAAAGTTCCAACAGAATAAGATGGTGGAGCGTCCTGTGATCCTCCACCGTTTCCTCCCCCACTGTTCCTCCGAATGTTCCTCCAACGAGCTTGTAGTGCTTCTATCATTCCATCTCGCATCTCATCGGCGGTTTTGCCGATGATGAGGAAATTTAGAGAGCGCCCCGATTGGGAGAAGATGTGATCCACCATCTCCTTCATCCAATCACCAGAATTCGATTCATTCTCAACAAAGCTCACATTAAATACACTAGTACGTGTTTTTTTTACTAAGCCATGTTGAACCAACTGTAAATATGCTTACCTCAAGGTCGATTATGTGAAGAGTGGAACTGGAGCAGGTGAGAGAAGACACTGAAGAGGTGTACGGACTGATGCAAGTCACGGGAGGAACGCATCGTTCGAGCGCCTGTGATATAGACGTCGTTATTATTTGTCAAATACAATGAAACAGGGATTGCATGAGATATACTTACTTTCATGACTTGATTCACGGTTAGCGATTGCAGCTTGCACAGTCTCGCACGACCACTCGTCAATCTCCTGTGACAACATGCTTGATTCAAAAAGTTTTATGAGGTTTTTTATGAGGAAATTTCTAAAACATTAAAAGATCTTACTTCACGGTTGAGTACGCATCAACAGTCTTCACGAATCTCATCTGCACCTCCTCCGCCTTATCTTCATCAAATCCTTTGTGCATAAGGAGGAACTTCACGCTGTGATGCATATCCGACAGCTTCTAGAATAATATAAGGCTTACAAGGGAATGTTAACTGGTGTCCGTAAAATTATGGTACGACACCTATTGGACCTTAATAGGGACCCTATGTGCATCTCATTTCTGTTTTCAAAAAGTGCCCGATTTACCATTTTGATCTACCATGGAGAAAATCGATAATAGGTGGAATTTTGGCACAAAAGTCGAAATCGCATAACCATGCCCCTATAGGTTTTCCTGACGTGTTTTCGCTCGTAGAATTCATTTTTTCACACTAGAGCACACAAAAATGAGAAAGAAAAAAGTTATGCTTGAAAAACCATGAAAGTCGTAATATTTCGAACACAACTTTTTTCTTTCGCATTTTTGTGTGCTCTAGTGTGAAAAAATGAATTCTACGAGCAAAAATACGTTAGAAAAACCTATAGGGGCGTGGTTATGCGATTTTGACTTTTGTGCCAAAATTCCACATATTATCGATTTTCTCCATGGTAGATCAAATCGGGCACTTTTTGAAAAAAGAAATGAGATGCACATGGTCCCTATTAAGGTCCACAGGGTCCCTATTAAGGTCCAATAGGTGTCGTACCATAATTTTACGGACACCAGTTAACATTCCCTTGTTAGTAAATGATCTACCTTAAAATATTTTCATTTACCAGTGAAAAAAGGAACAATTGTATACGAACTTTGTAAAGCTCCTTAGCCTCATTCTTATCTGCAATCCCATCCAGCTCATGAAGGATTTCAAGAGCCATTGTAGGGTTGACTATTCGTGCCGGAAGGTAGGCTAGTAGTACTTTACAGTTGTCCACAACACCCTGGAAACATAAAACCCCTTATGCTTTGCAAACGAAACTGCAATGAGTCACTCACTCCGATGTTCTTATTGAAGAACGCGCCTTCTTCTCCCTTGAGACAGGCACCTTGGATGGTGTACCACGGAGTCTTACGAGCATTGCAGTTCACATTGATAATGACCTTTCTCATTTCATCCGTCATGTCCTCATTGTCTATGAGACCCAGTCCCTCGAGTAGAAATCGCGTCCGAATGAGCTAATGTTTTTCAGTAAAACAAACCTGTGAAGAAAACAAAGTTAACCTTCACGAATACGGACGGCTCCCTCGTTCTGTCCTTATCCAAGTGCTTGATTCTGCAGGCCGATTTGCCTCCTTCCACAATCTCAACTCTGACCTGAAATTGCCGATTAATTGACTATTCCTTATTAATAAAAGAGGGAACGAATGATAAAAAAGAACTAACCGCAAAGTTCATCAACAGATTTTCCAGTTTCTTTTTCTCCTCTTCGTCGGTTCCTTTTCAATCTTCTCATTTAGGAACAAGCGGATGGCAGCAATCCGATCTTCGATTACGCTGTGATGTAATCGCATTTTCTAATGATTTTTTCCCTCAACCCGTCTCAGTCCTAAGGAACAAGCATTTCTTTGACTCACACGCATCTTCTTCTCTCGCAGTTCCATCCAATATACGATTGGCTGTTGAAGCTCATGACGCGGCAACGAAATGCCCGTACGACCTCATAGATAGCCTTCTCATCCATCTCTTCATCGTCCTCGATTTCACATTTGGAAAGCGCAACCTGGCAAGCAAACAGTTACATCCCATTTCTGTTTTTTTACTATCACTTATTGCTACCAAAACAATTATTGGTCAATAAGTTCACTCACCATTGCAGTGCTCGATTTCGCTGTCGAGAGTTCGTCTATTTTCTTATGGATAGCTTCCAATACCGCCTTTCTTGCCCTCTCATTATTCGTGGCCTAGAAAGGATGCAATTAATGAAAGGAAGGAATTACGTCGTTTCCCATTCCCGATAGGTTGTAAAATTGAATTATAAATTTGTCTTGTACGTAAAAAGGGGAAGACTGACCGCTCCTGTGTTGTTTTGAAAACGGGTGCGTGTGGCATCCATTCTAGTCGAAGCATTTCGCATCTCCTCCTCCTCCTCCTCTATTTCTTCTTCATCTCTAGCAGATCGTTCATTCTATCCTCCATTGTCCATCACCAATAAATCAGCATTCATCATGAAGGAATCGTCTTCCTGATTTGCGGCTTGTGATTTGGCCAGATGAGCCTGCCAATCACGCTCCTCTTCCTCTTCGTCCACCTCCGAACGACGATGAGAACGCATCAACTTGCGCATAATCGTCCCCTCGTCGTCATTCTCCTCCTCCTCCCATTCGTGTTCGATTCTCTCAACTGTCTCTCCTCCATCCTTCCTGGTTCTACTCGAGGACTCCAGATCGCATCGGTGACACTGAAATTTCATGAGTTGAAAATGGTTCGGGTACTCGGTGACACAAAAATTCATGTCACCGACAGTGTTACCTGACAATGAAATTTGTTTTGACCAATAATCCATGACAGAACAATTTCAGGTAGTACAGATTGGTTACAATACGCTATAGGGAGCACCGAGTTATAGACTCTTACCGATATTGAAATCATCAGCACTTGTTACTGCCGTTAGTGGATAGGACCCATTCTTAGGCTGACTTGCGTCGAAGCCGAATGGATTGGATCCATCTTCATCATCGAACGATTCTTTCGGAGAACCATCGGGAGTACGCGCCTGCAATAGACAGTTTAATCGAATAACCGAACTATTTTGTTTGTTCAAAATCTAGTGTCTACTATGAGTGGAGACTGATTCGTACCTCATACACGGGGTTGTGCTTTCTGGGAGCCGATCTTACTCCTCCCATTGATATCTCATCGGAGATCGTGTCAGTCATGTCACGGAGTTCCATTTCCAGGTTAACTCTTGCTCTCCTGCTCTTCACTTTGATCATCTTCTTTAACTGGGGAAGTCTCCGCAATCTTTCTCTTCATTCCTTCGGGATCTGTGAGAACTGGATCACATTTTTTGAGAAAACTTATGGAGCAGATCGATTTGATGTTTTGAGGCCGATTGTTGAGAGATACTCGCATTAAACTCAACGAGTACTCAAAAAAAACAAAAAAATATGTTCACAAAAGCGATTACTTATAATAATTTCAATGATTACTGTTTGGGTGACTAACCCTTCGCCCCGGCTGCATGAAGGCGCGACGTCTCTGCAGCTTCATTCATCATTTCTCTTTTTCACCGCTTCGTTGTACAGTGCCAGTAGAGACGCCTGGAATTTGTGCTTAGGATAGCCTGATCACAACGAAAGATTTATTTAATTTCTAGTATTAGTGTTTTCTGACCTCCATCCTTGTCCTTGATCGGCGAGAGCCTCAGTTCATCCTCGTCACTTTCGTCCAGGATGTTATCCAATTTGTTCCGGATTGCACTGCCGAACTGCATAAACAGTAATGCCATTAGTTACCACAACGGCTAAATCATTCTAGCATCATCTACCCTCCATTCGAACACACACTGATGAAAGTAATAATTATTTAAAACAATTGTTGCTAACCTTCCCATTCTTCGATTGCTGAGAGGACCTCGGGGTAGAGGACGCCTGTGGGGCTGACTTGTAGAGCGCGGCAGCGAGAGCACCCTAATACAGTTAGATAAACTAGTTCAGTCAGCTTTTTAAAAATACCTTGTTCTTTGGCGTCCCTGCACTTCGAACTTTCTTCGGGGCCATTCGAAATGTTGACGACGATTGGTAGGTGATGACTCAACCTTAATTTCATAAATAATTAAACAGATTGCGAATAAAAAAGCGAAAAGACGATTTTTAGGCTATTTTCGAAAATAAGCGACACCTCGACTACGCCTCCGAATACTCAAACGCGCTAACCGAACATTGCGCGCAACGCGTGCACGCGGCGCGTGATCCATGCACTTTTGGTTATTTTCGCTTGTATCTTTTGTTCTATCGTTCTGTTCGTTTAATTTCTATTCTTAGATTGACCTACACCTGTCGTAGAACTGCTATTCATTGTCATACTAATGCCGTAGGGTGTGGATTCTTGTATTTCGCCCATATCTGCCACAATTATTGTTTTTTCCAAAGTTTTCGCAATTGCTTTATTATTAGCACCGCAGATTGTGTAACTTTGCTCTTCGGTGATCCATTTACGAGCCTTAATACCACCCTTACCGAAACTGAACCAATTCTCGTTTTGTGAGCACAAACTGGAATTTCCTGATTGTTGCGCGTTCTTTGCGCGATTATCCGGCTTGGGGGCGGGGCGGCACCACTCCTTCGCTCTAATGAGTGTTCGTTCCTGTTAGAAATCGTACAATCTCCTCGCTTATGTTCCGCTTGTATAGATGAGTAATTTTCGTGACTTTATTAAAAGTAAATTCATTACAGTCGCGATCTTCGCTAAGAGGAAATGCAGTTAACTGATCGCGACCTCTATAACAAGGATATGCGACCAACTCTTCAACATTCTTCAAAGAGGTTGGATT
This sequence comes from Pristionchus entomophagus, assembly GCA_036245825.1. Lineage (NCBI taxonomy): Eukaryota > Metazoa > Nematoda > Chromadorea > Rhabditida > Neodiplogasteridae > Pristionchus > Pristionchus entomophagus. The sequence continues at coordinate 24,782,293 of BTSX01000005.1, forward strand.
CACATCATTTTCATTATTATATTTTATATTATAAATATTTTTTGAAATATAAAAAAAATTATTTTTCCAGTCTATCTCCTCCGGCATGGAATATGACTGCTCGGTCGTGATGATCGTCGCGTCTTCCGAAGCTGATATCGCTTAGGTATGATTGCATTAAATAATTGCATTGTTTAATGTTTTTTTTTTTAAAAAATGACCACTTACTGCACTAATACAGTTTTTTTAAAAAGTTTGAATTTGTTTAGATGAAGCGAGTGATCGATGACGTTCGTGACGTTCGTGTATAGTGAACATCTGCACACCGAGTCACGTTTTTCTTCAAGTGAGGTTACATTTTCCCCCATGGGACAGGGGGGGGGGGTTGACATAAGCACCGTAATACTAAGCTACATAACTCTCCATTCACTCATTGGACAGTATAGAACTCTGGAGGGCAGTTCTTTAAAAGTGATATATTACTACATGGTAGATCTATCTACCATTCTCACTTGTTATCTATTCAGGGAGTTCTAATCGCTCGTGAATCAGCTGAGATGGTGCTCATCGAGATCGTCTCGCTATTCGTGCTGTGAGAGCTGCGAGATCTATACCCTTTAACATCAAACTGGTCGTCGCGATTTCTGGTTATGACTTTTATCTAGATGACGTGTGCCACAACACCCTGCTCGCAATCTATGAGCCGCGTAGGTAGATCAAATATGCTCTTGTTCGGTATTAATATTGATACGTTGTTATTGCACATAAAACAGGAATCACGAGAAATTGGAGGAAGCCGGGAACAATTTTTTTCAAACCCGTTTCAAAAATCCCATATAACTATTGGAGGATGTCCCGGGCAAGAGTTTTCGAACAATCCCGGTCACGAGTCCCAGAGCCGGCGATTAGGAATTATCCGGTCGTGGCTCCGGCTCTAGCGTATCTCAGCTCACAGACAAGCGAGAATGGTGGCGTCAAAAAACGCAGAAAAATCAGACGAACAACTTTGCTGAAGAAAGTGAAAGCGTAAGAGTAAAACCCAAAAAAATGTGACAGCAAAACTAATCCAACAAATAAAAATAATACATTTTCACTGTGACGCAGCGCAAAAGCAGTGGTTTTTATTGCAGAATAATGAAGAACAAGTTAGTACGTTCATATGGAAAATATAACATTAGAAATTTGTTATACCTTTTTTGAGTAAATTTTGATCAAAGGTGAAAAAATGCCATTTATAACAGTTTTTCGAGTAAAACTTCTTTCAGCTTTGTTCTCATGAGCTCTAACCCACAAATTCGGATTCCACGCTCTCACTTTCTCCAGCAAAGTTGTTCGTCTGATTTTTCTGCGTTTTTTTGAGCCATACGCCACCATTCTCGCTTGTCTGTGAGCTGAGATACGCTTGAGCCGGAGCCACGATAACCTCAAAAAAAAAGCCTTTTTTCCAAGATAACTTTTCGTTCGCATATTGATGAGCTCTAGTATTGAAAATCGATTTCTAGGTGTGCAAATACGTTAGAAACAGCTATTGTCAGGTATTTCTGAGATTTCGATTTTTTGACTTAAAAATGGCCATGACCCGGGGGTCATGAAAAAGTAGAAATTTTTTTATCGCAGAATAATCTGACTCTAGAAGTTTCTCGCGTATTTTGACGCGTGGAATCCGAATTTGTGGGTTAGAGTTCATGAGAACGAAGCTGAAAGAAGTTTCACTCGAAAAACTGTTATAAATGGCATTTTTTCACCTTTGATTAAAATTTACTCAAAAAAGGGTAGAACAAATTTCTAATGTTATATTTTCCATATGAACGTACTAACTTGTTCTTCATTATTCTGCAATAAAAACCACTGCTTTTGCGCTGCGACACAGTGAAAATGTTTTATTTTTATTTGTTGGATTAGTTTTGCAGTCATATTTTTTTGAGTTTTGCTCTTACGCTCTCACTTTCTTCAGCAAAGTTGTTCGTCTGATTTTTCTGCGTTTTTTTCAAGCCATACGCCACCATTCTCGCTTGTCTGTGAGCTGAGATACGCTTGAGCCGGAGCCACGACCGGATAATCCCTAAACGCCGGCTCTGGGACTCGTGACCGGGATTGTTCGAAAAGAGATCCTCCAATAATTATATGGGATTTTTAAAACGGGTTTGAAAAAAATTGTTCCCGATGGGACACTTTCTGCTACATTCTCTCGTGATTCCTGTTATAATTCGTACTTTCACTCTTTGCTCTTGATAAACTTTCTTCTCTCAACCAAGGAATTGAATGAGCTACTACTGAAGAGTTTACATGCTCATAGTCAATAGCTGATGGAATTTTGATTTACATGAGATTTTTTAAAAACCCTTTTTAGAAGTAGCGAGTTGGTGTTAGGAGGATTTGTGACTTCTTCCTTATCCACCCCGCCTTTCAGCTATGCTATGGGTTTAGGCGAATAATTCATCCTGTTACAGCCGCGTTCTTCAGCTTGAGGTAGGGATGGTGAAATATCGGTACGATGCCGATAGCATCTCTATGGATCGAGCCTTGGAATACGAGACTTATCTGAATACGCATTACACTCTGGATAGCTTGTAAATGGCTGAATGCTGCCCAAAAAGATGCTATGCTCGCTTTATGAGGTTTGCACATTTCGCAATTATTAACATATTAGTAATTAATTCAGGCTCCAACTGGTCTCATTTCGATGCGGAATCATTAACCACATAACTAGCAATCTGAGATGCAATGAGATTCGCCACGCCATTATCGGAGAAGTTCGGAGACAGTGAGTATTTCTCATTCATGGTACTGGCAATAAATATATGAGAAATGTAGATCCACTGCACGTGGCAATGGTACTGTTGATGTCGAGACACAAATCGGCACCGTGGGAACATGCCTAATCTACTTCTATCGCGTCTTGGGAATTGGCCATACGATGTGAACGAAAATACCGTTAATTGTGGAGAAATTTCTGACACCACAGGATGGAAAGCATTTTTCGCGCATCTTGGGAATCGGCTGCGTTCTCTCCTTCTTTGCCTGGATTTGCAATGGGTGGTGGCATGCATGATACTCATTTGCGCTCTATCGCTAGAGTTGCAAACAAGATTCGAGAAATCGGTCAATATCACCTTGTAGATGCGTCTATCCTAATTCCCCCCAATGAGACAAGAAGGTAATACACCAACTTCCTCCCCCCCCCCCTCCTCCCAATGCGCCTCCTTTCAAGTAATTTCGTGCGGACCGGTGATAATGGATCTAGTGAACTGAAGCGACACATTTTGAATGTATTCTTCGGGGCGTCTGTTCGTGTAGAGAAGGTCAGTGAAATCTGTCACTGGATACTAAGAACATTGTGTAATCAGGCATCGTCGTTCATGAAATGCGAATCTTGCATTGCCTTGAGATTGCACACTGAAGATCGCTGCGAACTTCTTAAAGGGAGCCGGCTAATTTTGGCATGTTGAGCTCAGATTATGCTATTTAGTGTTCCGAATTAATAGTAAAAATAATTTTTAAAAATAATAAAAAAATAAAGCAACACGGGGCGTTCAAAGTGAGAAAACCGGAGCCGGAAAAACGGAAGTGAGAGTGATCGCCCCGGCTGCACCCTCTGCCACACCACAAATGAGTACAGTACTCCCCATTTATCGATTTTTTATTTAATCTTGTTTTTATGTGTTTATTTATCTATATTTGATGTCATTTTAACGTGTACGCCTCATTTCACTTGATAGACAGCTTTTTATGCTAAAATTTCGCGCTTGTGGCATGTGACAGAACATTTACTTTTCACTCTCTTTATTCTACACACTCAATAATAGCACGGAATGATTACAGGTAATGATCGGCAATGAGCGTAAACGGAAGCGGACATGCTTTCTATGTTCAAGGTCCGATGATACGCTCAGAAAATTCCCAGTGAACTCACGAGCACACGTACAGAGACAATGGATGGAGAGGCTAGGACTCAGTGAGGCAGAGACTCAAGAGAAGCTCAATCACTATCGGCAAAGGAACGAGCAAGGTGGAGATATCAGATGGTGCTCCATACATTTCAATTCGCCAATTGGACTGCCAATCGACGTGAGTTCCTTTTACGTACTGTAGTTCCAGAAACCCCTTACCGTATACTGTCATTATCGATCCAACTACAGTAATAAAACAATCAGGCATCGGCCGGTTTGAAGTCATTCTAACTCAATTTCAGCTGCGTCAGAACCCAGCAGCGGCACTGCAGTCACGTGAACTGAGACTGGATCTCCAGATGGATCGACTCAACGACAGATACCGTAACCCAACAGTGGCATCGACGCCCGATGTATCCGACAACGATATGGACGAGGTAAGCGGAAATACTTTATGTACAAAACACAATATTGATAGTTGATAAGAACACCTACTAGTCATCTCTAGAAGCTCAGATCAAAACACTCAGTACTTGTCCTTCATTGAAGAGATCATTGTGAAACACCACACTCACAGGTAGGACAATTTTCAATCTGAGCTTCTATATTTAGATACGGAATCATACAATCGGTAATTGGGCTACTACACAAATTGCAAATGGAATAAAATAGACGATAACGAACATCTAAGGCTTCGCTAGATCTCGACGCTCTCTCCATTCAGAACTTCCTCGCACGATTGACGAGAAAGTGTACAGTCGAGAGAGCTGAGATAAACGATTTTTTCACAAAAGATTGACTCAACATGTTTGATAAAACTAAAAAGATTAGACTCTCTGGATTTACACAAATAGAGGCTCGTGCGTGTGAAATAATTGGAGCTGCCCGTTCTCACATGATGTCATTGCAACATATGATGTGACGTTGAAACCGCATTTCTCCTGTTATTGAGATTTTCGAAAATGCTGGATGATTATATTTTTTGAAAAAGAGTATAACAGAGATCCACCAGGGAAGGCAAAACTAGGGGGGCACGTTCTTACATCGAGTCCAAAATGTGTGCGAATGTTTACCACTAAGAAAGAGAATAATTCAAAAACCAAGAGAGGGGATGGTGAAACTTAAAAGTTTCAAGACATTTGTAAAAGACATCACCATCTCGCCATATTTCTTTACTAAGTTCTCGAAAGGTTCAAGGTTTTAAATAAACAGTGGATGGTGGAGCTCTGTCATATTTTGTCCACGGAGAAAATACTCACCCAGCCTTTTCGAAAATCTCAATAACATGAGAAATGCGGTTTCAATGTCACATCATATGTTGCAAGGACATCATGCGAGAACGGGCAGCTCCAATTATTTCACACGCACGAGCCTCAATTTGTGTAAATTCAGAGAGTCTTATCAAACACGTTTAGTCAATCTCTTGTGAAAAAGTCGTTTCTTTCAGCTCTCTCGACTAGGCACACTTTCTCGTTAATCGTACGAGGAAGTTCTGAATGGAGAGAGCGACATGAACTAACGTGACTAGTGAAAATTAACTCTATTTTAATGCGAACAAAAACTGCTATTCCATCTTGATTTGGATATTATATATTGTCGCAAAAATAGTTATATAAACAAAAATAACGTTTAAAAAAACAGGCCGGCCTCGAAACACCTCCGCGGCTCTCTCCTTCTCGCCCGTCGACTTCCCGCCCGATCGGAGCCGATCTGGAATATCACGATGATGAGTTGTACACTGGGATGGCAAAGCGTTTTAAAACGATGTCGAGCATAAGAACGAACACGACGATCGATAAGGTAGGTCATGATTTTCAACGGGTTACTGTATCTCTCACAGGGATCGGAGTATGTTCCATCTGAGGAAAGTGGAGGAGACACAGAGGAGAGTGATAGTGAGGAGACGAGCGAGAATGGAAAGAGGGAGAGGAAGTATAGAATCGTCGGGAATGAGCAACTGCTTGAATTGTTTCGGAAGTGCATTTCAGTCAAGACCAAGCGAGAACCTGGAGTGCACCCTTGGCGGGCGGAAGTGAGGGACTTCGCAAATAAGATAACATTATGGGTTCATTACAGATACTGAGTGAGTGCGAGCGAGTACGGGAGGATATCGAGGAAACACGGCTAATGGCGAGAATTGGCATGCCAAGCGACCTCGTGTTTGACGAGTTGGTCACTTGGGAGGCTAATCGAGATGGAGGAATGGGGGAATACGAAGAGAATGATGAAGAAGAAGGGGAATATGAGGAATATGAGGATGAATTCAGCGAGCAATATTGAAAATATGAGATGAATAGCATACTTATGCATCAGTTTCGATGTTTTATCACTCTAACCTTCCCTCTCGACTATAATAAATTGTTGTGTTACAACGTTGATACGAATAAACACCTGTTTCTCGCGCAAGTCCAAACCACAATTGATCTACCTAGTGCGCAGTGATGAGAGTGACAAGAGGCACATAGAAGTGAATAACCGCTAAAGTAATGAAAAATAATCGCGAAAACATAAGGTAAACTGAGAAACCACTTGGACAAGAGCGGGGGAGTGCCGGGGTAAGCGGAAGCGCGAAAGGCGGGATCATAGAAGCGCGATGACCACATTTAGAGCTCGAGAAGGGCAAAAGGAAGTGATTAACCATAAAATAAATATAAACCAAACGCGTAAAACAAAGCAAAACGGAGAAAACACGACGAAAAATACGTTGGCGAACGCGGGGGAGCGACGGCGGGAGGAGGCGCCTCGCTCCCCCCGACTCCCCGGCGTAAGGTGTTTAGCGGCCAGTAGGCCGCAGAAAGTTACGGGCGGAACGGATTATTGGGTTACTGTAGTTCTTGTTTATTTTTTATTTAATTAATTAATATTTATTTTAAATTCTTTTCTTATTAAAAAATGCTTAATTAACTAAGAGGAATAAAATAAAATTCAGTTGGTTTTCATGTCCAACTCCCTTTAAAAACGTTGTTTCATTGCTCGGAAAGATGGAAAATGGGAACAGTGCGGTCAAGAGAGGAACGTTCGTGAAAAAAAGCTGCTATGGAGATGGCACAGAAGAGACTGAGTGTTGAAGACTACTCTAAGACGCGTCTTCGTGAGTCGTTTTCTCCTATCAGATTTGTAAATATCCCAATTCAAGAGTTCTGTGGTGGAGACATTGAAAAGGCTACGGGTCCCCTTGCTTGTTTGGAGGAGAAAATGATGGAACTGCACAAGAAGTATACAAACGTGCTTAAACAAGATGAGTATGACTTCTTTCTTGCAGAGGATGAGATCACTGTTGGAGAATACCTGCGCGGTTTGAGAGAAGGTTCAAGGATTATCATTGCTGGAAGAGAAGTTGCGAATTTTCCACTACACATGTGTGAAGTAAGTCCGTTGGGAAGGGGGGGGGGGTCGTGATAGGACTTTGGAAAGATAGTGATCTAGGATTGAACGAGTATTGGTGTACTCTGCACAAGAAGCTGCCGCGACTTGCCTAGATTACGTCTGCGCGTTGATCATTGATGGATGTGGGAAAGAACGCTATTTTTTTTGAGGTATTTCCTATGAATTGAATTGGTGTAAGTCTAAGCTAATCGCAGAGAATGTTCGTGTATGGTGTCTGATCCAAAGTCAGAAAATGTGAAGATTCGTCAGAGGGTTGTAAGGGATATTCTGAAGATTCTTGAGAAGAAGCACAAAACCATCACCAATGACTTTATCGAACTGGCATCAACCCACCATGGTGGCAATATGGCTAGAGGATTCGCACCCATTCTGAGAACTTTGAGAAGTGTCGAAATGGGAGAAGCAATAATTGCAGGTTTGTTTGTACCCCCCTCCTCCCTCCCCCTCTTCTAGCTGAAAACATTATAGATGAAGATGCGCCCTTATCTGCGGCCTCCTCTCGCCACTCGTCGCGTAATTCATCTCGCACAAATTCAAGAGCTCATTCACGGGAGACTACACCTCAAATCTCCATGCGTGAGTATCTTCTTGATCTAGTATCCAGTGATTGGCGTGTCTTAGCTCCTCCAAAGTGCATCCCTCCCAAGCGTATTGGTCGCGACGTTTCTGTGCCAGCTAAGAAAGCTCGAACCGATGAGAATGAAGAGCTCGAGGTTGATGAGGATGCTGCGTCTTTCTCCGGCTCTAGCGGCACCTCATCGAGGGGGCGTACCAGAAGGCCCACGATGATTCCACAGGCAACGCCTTAACCTTCATTAATCATAACCATTACCCTAACTTTATCTGGTTTTGTATCGTTCATGTTTCCATTGTCATCATCAGTCAATAAATTTTGTTAATAGCGATTTGGAATTTCGTATGTCAATGCGAACGGTTATGTTTTTTCACCGTCTTCCATGTACCTCTACTACGGCGGTGTATCAGTAGGGCATTTTCCTGATAATAAGATGTTCATCAGATTGCGTTCTGGGATCGTCTCTTTGACGCAGAGTTCGACAGGCCACAATCACTCAAACCTGAAGTAAGAACCCTGCTTTTCCTAACTTACAATTTTACATGACTCTAGCTTTGGAATTTGGGTCGCGGTAGGATCCTGACTGGTTCATATTTCCTTATCGGCAGCTCCCCCTGCGTCCACGAAATAGATAGACTTGGAGATGGTGCGGGGGGTGTGACATTTTAAAAACGTTTTCAACTTTTTTGTCCGGATCGCTCCAATATAGCGCTCAATGAACTCGCAATGATCTCAGCACTTTTTCGATCGTCAAAGTTGGGACTTTCACGTCAGATCCTCCCCGTGGCCACACTTTGTGAGCGATCAAACTTTTGGAGGGAGTGTAAGCCGTGTCGGGGCTCAAACATACATCATTCCCGGTACCCCCAGCATCGTCCCTATGTACAGCATGGACGATCTCGTAATCGCATTGTCGAGGATTATTGAGTTTGAATTGGGTAGGGGAGGGGTGGAAATCGGTTGGAGATAATGAAAAACTTTTTGTACCCAGTTGGTCTCCATCACCATAGTGCATTCTTCCTAGCTTCCTAACCTATTCGCCCCGGCCATGAAATTTTCGATCTCTTTACGCACTGTATCGATCGGTGAAGTTGGGGTTTGCGAGTTGGAGCCCCCCCCCCCCCGGTGGTCACACTTTGTCCGCATTTTATCTTTGGAAGTGAGCCTTAGCCGGACCGGTGCTTGCACAGGCCTCACAACTGACAGCTCCACATGCCGTCATTCATTCATAGCATGCCCGAGTTTCGGGTTCCGTTTTTTTTTTGGGAAATGATGTGCCGGAAGTGAAATTTGACCGGAAATAACATTTTGTATTTTTTGGTCGGAATCCACTCAATATCACGTGCAATGAACTCGTGGTGGTTTCAGCATCACGGAGATATGTCTATTTTATCGTAGAACCCATTTTGGAGAAATTTTCAAAAATTGAGTTCTGACCTTGGGGGAGGGTCTAGTAGAGGCAAAAACATAAGAGTGGCTATTTTTTTCTTTTATCCTTTCACAGAATCAAGATGGCATCCAGGGAAGCACCCTAGCGCATATTTTGAGTCACCCATCCGCTCCTATGGGCATGTAATTGCCGAAAGTGTGAAATCACCCCTACGAGGTGTCGATTTGCAACCAACTTTTGAGAAGATGCTGGTCCCGGTTGGGGAAAAGGATGAATGCTTATCGTTCTTAGCGCCCTCGACAACCCCTCACATAGGTCATGCCGGTTTTCTGTTTCCCTTCCGCACATTATTGATCGGGGAAAGTGGGGTTTCGCACCAAAACCGTGAAGGGGTCGCACTTTGTCGACACTCTCGCTCGTTAGGGAAGTCCTATCTGGGTCTCATATTGCATCGAACACACTCTCGGCGTCACTAGCTACAGCCTTGTGCATCGCTTGCAGTATCTCGGACTTTTTTCGGACCAAATATAACGGCTCAGAAATGAAGTTGAGGGGGTGAAATTTGAACGGAAATGACATTTTGTAATTTTTTGGTCCGGAGCGCCCCCAAAATGCTTGAAATGAACTCGTGGTGGTATCAGCATCACGGAGATATGTCTATTTTTATCGTAGAACCCATTTTGGAGAAATTTTCAAAAATTGAGCTGCCCTAGGTTGGAGAGTCGAAGGGCAAAAACCTCTGTGTCGATTTTTTTCTAAATTTTTTTCTTCTTTATCCTTTCACATAAGCAAGATAGCATCCAGGGAAGCACCCTAGTGCATATTTTGAGTCACCCATCCGCTCCTATGGCCCTGTGATGAAGTGTGAAATCACCCCTCCGAGGTGTCCAATTTCATCCATCTTTTAAGAAGATGTAGGTCCTAGTTGGTCACATGGTTGCTTGCTCATCGTTCTCAGCACCCTCAATAACCCCTACACGCATCTGACGTCGCTTTTTGGATTTCATTTCGTGCGATACTAACCATTGAAATCTGGGGTTTCGCGCCAAAACCGTACTTATTCGAGACTCTCACTCGGGATTAGAAGCCTAGACGGGTCTGCTATTTCATCAAACTCACTCTCACAGACTCTATCTACCATCTTGTGTATCACTTTTTTTGTATCCCGATTTCGGAACCCCGTTCTTCAGATATACAGGCTCAGAAATAGAGTGGAAGGGGGGGGGGGGGGGGGGGGGGTGGTGAAATTTTCCCAATGTAGCGCGCAATGAACTAGCAATGACTTCAGAATCACGGAGATATGTCTATTTACGCGCATAACCCAATTTTGAAGATATTTTCCAAAATTGGTTTCCTGGGGTTGTGAAGACCACTTGGAAAAGTTGATAATCATGAAAATATGTTTCTCTTTTTCCTTCTCTACATGCTTGCTGGCATGTAGAGGAGTACTCTAACGCATAATGTGAGTCGTTCAAACCCTCATACAGACCTGTAATGCCGATAATGTGAAATCACCCCTACGAGGTATCGATATTCAACCAACTTTTACGAAGATGTAGGTACTAGTTGGGCACAGGGTTGCTTGCTCATCGTTCTTGATTTTTTTTTCGGCTGAAGAGCCTCAATTCACTGCTCATTAGACGCGCAGTGACTCTCGCTTCACACAAATGTGATCCAATTCACTCCAATTGCCTTCGTTTTAATCAGAAGATGCCATAGCTGAAATACTGTAATATCGCGAATTTGTTATTTAGGCCGATCAGTCTGCTTTCCAGTTTGCTCCTGCCTAGCACATCAAGTCCGGCCTAGTTAGCCCGAGCTTGGTTCGATGAAATCTTTCTCTGATAGCCGAATTTGCGATCTAAGCAGTCCTGTCGACGATCGCAAAACGAACTCGTTTATGTGGGGAAAAAAAAGAAAAAAAAACATGGTCTATATTGCTTAGTTTAATATCCCATGTAGTAATAATTTTTCAAATTGCAGGTTCGGCCTCGTTGATGCTCGTCTACTACATGACCGAGTGCGAAACTGCTGCGCTTTGAAGAACGACGTTGAAATTGGATTCCATTGAGTTAATCTTCAATTGTTGAGTCCGTTATTTCTTCTAGACTCAAATTTATGTGTCATTATTTATGCCTTATTCATTTGATCCTCTCCCAATGACTCCCTCATTTTATATTTTAATTGCTCCTATGTATCATAAAAGGAATGTAGTTATGTTTTTAGTTACGAAATGTAATTAAGAAGCGAATCATCAACCTAAACAACGTAGATTACGTTGCGTTTTCTTCATCATCAACTTTGATTATTGAGCATTATGTATTCAATGTGTATCATCAATATGCAAAGAATGCTCAATAATTTCATTGTCCATTTCTTCTTCACCCCACCCCCTCCACCCCCTTTATCCATTGCTGCGTTCTTTCTGACGAATGTATTGTAATGCCTCCCCATTAGTCAACATCAACGGTGACGACATCATAGCATTGTTTATTGAACGCACAATCGATAAATTAGAAGATAATAACACATCTGGCAGCAGCTCGCACCGACCGAGACACCCTGGAACATGATCGATTTTCAAACTATTTTTTGCACTTTGTGACTAAAAACTTCAGTTTTGCCCATTTAAACGAAAAATCACTGAAACATGTTTGACACACTACGCGCCGCCTGAAGGCCTATTTAATATGCTACAAATCGTGTAACGAGGTGAAAATTTGACCTGTTGCTTACCAAAAAAAAAAGGGTAGCAGATTTAATCAAAAAAAGTGCATAAATAGTTTGGGGAACAGAACCGATATTAAACCGCCCCCATATATACTGATTAAAGACTACTTGTACTAGTACTACTAATCTTTCTCAGAATATTTTCGAAAATTATCATCATACTCACATCTACTCGCAGGTTTTCGGCCAAACTGAAAATGCAACGAAGGGGCCCTTGATGCATGCCTCAAAACAGTACATTAAACATGACAAGGTAAATTCAAAATCATGGAAAGAGAATACAACGAGTCCTTTGGCACACAGTCTCTATCACTCTATCACTCGTATCATTTGAACATCCAATAATCAGCACTATAACATAGTTCTCCTAGAGAGCGGACATCTCTCCCCTAGTACGGTTTCATACGAATATAATTACAGGCTACTCAAAGAGCTCACGGAGAGTTGTATACTAGTAATCGTAACACTCGATTTTTCTACGAGAAAAAAGAGAAAGACAGAAGTAGTATTCATGTATGCTGCAAGCTCAAGAATATGTCCCACGATAGAAAGCTAGGCATCCTGAACAAGAGCAGCAAAGACATGGTAGTTGGAGAGGAACCAATGGAGTACAAATAGAAGAAAACGGACGGATCGGCGAAATTGATCAGAATGGGCATGAAAGTTTGTATTAAACCATACGACAGAACTTCAAAATGAGCAGAGACAAATAGTATACAAACTGGATACATGATTCCTTTTTTCTGGCGAACGTTTATGAACTTCGAAGAAAGAAAGGAAGAAAAAGTTCAGAGATTTCAAGAATACCAATATCCATTTCATAGATCTGATCTATGAAATGGATTTTGGTATTCAAATGGATATTGGTATTCTGTTTAGAGACTACCTCATGATTCATCATGGATCGACTCAAGGAGGGGAAGCCACTGCCTATCTGCAATAATTGCATAGATAAAGGAAACGAGAGAAGTAAGAGCGAAGAGAGATCGGCTGATAGAAAAAAAGGACACAGGGAGAGGTGAGATAAATGTGAAGGAAAGGCAAAGAGATGTAACAAAGTGTATTAAGAATAATGTGCGATCCCCTACTAATAAAGTGCCATCCCATACTCCGAAAACCGTCATCCTAAAGGATCCAATGATGGATGAAGAAAAAGAAGTTTGGATAACGAACTTGATTGTCGAGGACAGGCGGAAGGACGGATCAACCTTCAAACATGTGAGACATATCCTCTCAGTTTACTTATCTGATGATCAGAGCAAGAAATGAGTGCAACTATTCATAAACAGGATGAAAGTACACTCGGATTCGTAGGAAATGATACATTCGACATCGGATGCTACTGTACGGTGAGTTACACTCGACAAATTTTACACTAAATTAATAATGAATCAGATCAGAAAGGCAATTCACTCCATTGATTTTGCAACAGCATCAGAATTTTAAAATCCTCTCTTTGTTTTAATGCTGAATGCACATGGACACGTAAAAAATGGAGAGCATGTAATTGAGGGGAATAAAGAAAGAACCTGCGAGGTTTGAAAAAAAAATTTTTTAAATAAAATTGTCGTAGAAGTGTAAAACAAGAGACTCTGATTTGCCGGACAAGAGAGACACGAAGTTGTCGGAAATTATCAACATGGTAGACCATGTAGCAAAATACAGAAAAGAGGAGAAGAAGAAGAAGAATGATGATGATGATGATGATGAACAAGATGAAGAAGTCACAAAGGTTGAAAGAGATGCTACTCTCCAAATAGTATTGGCGGGACTGCTATGTCGCTCTTTCAAGGACAAAGGTGAGAAAAAGGGTGTGGTTAGATAAAAGACAAAATAACCTACTCAGAAGCGGCAAAAAATCCCCAAAAACCATTGAATATAGCCACCGCTAACGTTTCTGAAATATTTTCGTGCTGGTTCGGATCAAAATTCTGGAAAGCGAGCCCTCGCGACCCTGTTCGACAAATAATCCTAGAAGTGAGTTTGGAAAAAGTAAACTGGCATCAGACATTAGAAATGGAAATCGGACATTTCACAGGCGATAGGGACTATAAGCTGATCAAAAATGCACTCAAAGTGATGCATGAACATCCGGCCCCAGATCGAATTCATCGGGATGATAGGGGAAAAAATAACAGAACCAAATTAGAGACTTGGTTCCACGAAGACTTCATGTAATTAACACGAAATAAGAATAAATTAATCACGTGACAGATCTAAGAGTGCGAAAGAACATAACTGAACTGCGATCGGGAAAAATATGAAAGACGTAGATAACATTGTTCCGGCGAATCAGAGAACCAGACACCACGTGAATCTTATGCTACAATAAATCTCGAAGATGAATGGGGGAATGGATTAGAGACAGTGAGAACGAGGGGGAAAGGGAGAAATTACAGTAAGAATGGGGTATCCTACAATATCCAACAATCACCTCATCTAACCTCTTCTTCCATCTCCTCTGCCCCCTCACCTTCCCCCTCTCTAATCTTAAACAAGTCTTCCGTCTCGATTGGTCTAACATTCTTCTCTCCCATTCAGATCCTGCTATCATCACCATTCATCTCTCTCGTTTATCTCTCTCTTCTCTCTCATTATACTATGCAATCTTAACATGATCCTTCATGGAGCGGAAACAATTCCGCAAGTCGACAGAACTCGGAAAGACTAGCCATCCTATGACCTTGGGAGTAGTGTCATTCATATCAGCATCCATTCCTCTTCATTTTAAGAGACCGTCCACGATATAGTGGAAAGAGTCCACGGATGGCCAAAAAATTGATCCGCCCCATACTTTTTTCTTTAACTGAGGGTACCGAGTGCTGATCGATGCCACCATTAGCTAAGGTCTCAGGTCGACTTTGGCGATCTTACAGTAACCCACTGTTTTAGGGGTCTAAAAAGTCACTATCTCAAAAGTATATGACTAGTAGTTTTTCTGGTGTATTTTCACGCGTAGAAACCAAATTTCTATACTAGAGATCATGAAAGCTCGAAAGAAAAGAGTTATTGTCGAAAAACATCTTTTTTCGATTAAAATTGATAATTTTTGCAAAATTTAAAATTTAGAAAAATTACATTCGCCTTCTAGGTTACGTAATTTTATGGTCGACTATCGTACTTCGTAAACATTTCCGAACAAATTTAAATTTTGTAAATAATTTAAATTTTTTGCATTTTGCTGGTTCGCAACTAAAATTTATAATTATTGTTTCTTATTTTTTTTATCCACCCCGAATTCCGGGCAGATACAAAATTCTGATGGTGAAATATTCCTAGAAATATGATTAAAAAGAGAGCAATAACTATGTAAATTGAAAAGAAACTGAGATTACGGTAGGGACCAGGGTTTTAATCGATACTACCGTAATCTTTACTATTTTGCTCTCTTTTTAATCGTATTTCTAGGAATATTTCACCGTCAGATTTTTTGCCCGGAATTCGGGGTGGATAAAAAATAAGAAACAATAATTATAATTTTTAGTTGCGAACCAGCAAAATGCAAAAAAATGTAAATTTGTTCGGAAATTTTTACGAAATATGATATGTAGCACGCTAAGTTTGAAAAAATCAGATTTTTAAAAATGTGTATAGTGGAGATATGGGATCTAAAGCGTAGCTCCATTTGAGAAACACTCAGACGGAAAGTCCCGGAAATGTCTTATATTCAGGCATACCGAGCTGGCTCAAGACGCGAAATTGATCGGAATGAAATATGGGCCAAATGTCATGTTGATATTTTGAAGCTACAATAGCGTTCCGTCGAGGTTTTTGACGAGCTGGTTAGAGAAAGAGAAAATAGCGTATGTAAACAAGAGAAACAGTTTATTTCTCATCGAAAAAGCTCGCATCTTTTGTAACGAGGTTTTCTCCCAATTTTTTCACAGATTATACAGGTCGATAGTCTGGTCCCCGAGTAGTAATTCGTCTTGCGAATTGTATCGTACCGATGGCTGGTACAGCGAGGAGTCCATACTGGAAAGAGAGAGGGAGAGAGGGATGGGGGATACGGTAGAGGGGGAGGGATACGGTAAATCGATTGATGTACTCACGACAGCGAGTGCGAGCGATGGGAGAAGTCCTGAAGGGAAGGAATACGGTATTGATCGATCGAGGGGAGGGACTACCGTATACCTGGGGTCTCTCTCTGACGGGAGTCTGCGATGAGAGATGAATGTCCATGCGGACATCGGGCGATAATTTGGACTGGTTCGGGGATAGAATGGAGTCCATTCAATGGACGACGTGTGCCCATCTACTGGAATCTGAAGGATAGGGTTACGGTAGGGGGGTGACATCATCTCCTTGGACTCACCTTGGCATTGACTGCAGATTTGGCGGGAGTTCCAGTCTGCGATATGGGAGAGGCACTGGGGGTGGTCTGAAGGAGAGATTCCATGTCAAGTCCAAGGTCAATGCCAAAGAATACCGAAGAAGTAGATAGTAGAGGTAAATACTCTCACGTTGCCCGCTTCCTATTCTTTGAAGGAACCAAGGCGACGCATCTCTCGTATTTGTCTAACAGCAACATTTCGATAGATACAAAGGAGTGGTAACCCAGGGGTTATGGTTAATCTTTTTATATTGATCGATTATCGTACTTCGTAAACATTTCCGAACAAATTTACATTTTGTAAATTATTTACATTTTTTGCATTTTGCTGGTTCGCATCTAAAAATTATAATTATTGTTTCTTATTTTTTATCCACCCGAATTCTGGGCAAAAAATCTGACGGTGAAATATTCCTAGAAATACGATTAAAAAGAGAGCAAAATAGTAAAGATTACTGTAGTATCGATTAAAACCCTCGTCCCTACCGTAATCTCCGTTTCTTTTCAATTTACTTAATAATTGCTCTCTTTTTAATCGTATTTCTAGGAATATTTCACCGTCAGATTTTTGTATCTGCCCGGAATTCGGGGTGGATAAAAAATAAGAAACAATAATTATAATTTTTAGTTGCGAACCAGCAAAATGCAAAAAATGTAAATAATTTATAAAATGTAAATTTGTTCGGAAATGTTTACGAAGTACGATACAGGAACTATTCCTTCCTTTCAGATGGGTTTGATTCATCTAATTCAACGAGACACAGTGATCTCTCCCAGTCGATTCAAATGGAAACATTCCACAATTGAGTGGTTTCTACTTCATCTGTTCATTCCAATGTGGAAAATGCATTCAACATGAAGCTGCTCAAATCACAGGAATTAAACCAAAATGATTAACAATACGAGTGTAAAGAATAGGAACGAGAAGAGAAATAATGAAGATACAAGATTGATTCAAGCTCTGGAGGGTCTCGATGTTACTTTCTTCTTTCCAACTCGTCGAACACTTCTCAGTTTGGCCTTGAGAAGGAAACATAATGAGTGAGTGAGAGGGATATCAAACAACCTCTGACTCCTCTTTGACTCCATCGAATGGCGATTTGGGCTGTTGCTCAATATCCGAGGTCATCGATGGAACTTCTGCCTCTGCCGCTTTAAATATGGAGGATATATTATTATATTCGAAAACATTTTGTTTATACTAAGAGATATAAAGAAGAGCACTCACCAGGTTTGTGGTCGGTGTCTCTCTTGTGAATGGGGATGAATTGCCTCTTTGATTCCTCGTGGACAATCGGCTGAGGATCTCCATTCTTCTCTTCAGAGTCACTGGAATAGAAAGGGAAAGGGAATCTATCCAATCACGGAGTCCATTTAGTCATCCAATTCAGTGATCAGTGACGTACACACGAGAATAAC
>BTSX01000005.1:24800994-24844021 GCA_036245825.1 Pristionchus entomophagus
GTTCTAGATAATACAATCATTCCAATTGTACCTCAAAGTACAGAGCAATAATGCAATAATGAGAGAAATATGAGCAAGATAATTGCAAAATAACGCAGTTATTAGAGGATGTAGAAATAAATTTGATGCAGTTTATCTTGGTGAGATAGGATGAATCCTAGACTAGACAGAGATTATCATAATCCAGACGGAATATTGAGAAAGAGAAAGAGATGATCATATCTGCAAGTGAATATGAAGTGAAGACAAGACAGTCAATGTGGAAGGGATACCGTATCCCTTATATGGGAAAAGAGGATAGAGAACGGGCCCTCTCTCTCACTCTCCCTTATCTTCCCATTCCGTCTCAACGCAGAAACCAGTACAGCACAGTACTTTTTGCAGTTGCTCTCGACGAGAGTGACAGAGGAATACGGTGGATGGAGAGAGACAGAGACGCAGAGAAACCATATCATCGCAACAATTTGTATGAAGAAGAGGCGTCGATAGAGTGATGAATGGGATGAGTGGGGGGGGGGGGGGGGGGGGCGTGCCCTGCCCCCCCCCCCCCCCCCCCCCTTCCCCCCTTATCCCTCCATTCACCCTTTCCCTCCCACTCATCCAAGGAATCAAGATATTCACTGTCTCATCACTGAGTGCAACCATTCACAATAAAGAAAGGAGGTATTGAGAGAAGGAATGATCAGTGGATGAATCGGGAGATAAGCTACAGGATTCTAGTAGATTTAGGTGACAGGACGACATCTATCTCTCAGCCCATCCCCCCCCCCCCCTTCCCCCCCCTCCCCCTCCCCATACACATCTCATCTCCTCTCGTAACTGGTCGGATATCAACTACAAATCATCTAAATGGGAAAAAAGAAATGATAGTATCCACCCGGGGGAATTGATGAGATTGGAGGAAATACTTGAGATGTGCAATAGAGAACCACTACAGATTCCACTCATTCCTCCCCCCATCATTTCTCATTTACTTTCCATGCTTACTCAAGCAAAAAACGGGAGAAAACCTATCATTTTCGAACGTATAATGACTTCTCATTTTATCGCAAGTCCGAAGAATAAACTGAATGGACTAGGCATCCTTGTAAAATTGAATAGTGAACCTATGGAGGGAATCATTGCTTGCTAACAATCAAAGGAGTTCACAGAACTATCTAGAAAGAAAGACGCCCAAGACATTCAATATTCATAAACCACTGAAAAAGCGAAGTTTCTTAGTGTGCTCTTGATTCTTTTCCCTTTTAATGTGTTTATCACTTATCTTTTCAAGTGTTTGTTGTGCTAATGAGGAGAATGAGGTCGGGGGGAGGGTTCTCTTTGGGAATGAAGATGGTCGATGAACTTGGACTCACGAGAGAATTCAAGTAATTCGCCCACACACTCATCACAAGATAATGGCCAAAGATCATAAGATAAGAAAGGCGACAGCAGAGATTCAACCATTCAACCATTAAATTGCCATTTACCAATATCCTGGCACAATATTGGACGAGAGAGGCTCATTCAGAATCAGATTCCTCTATCCACTACTGAATATGCGAGATAAGCCATTCCCTTCCCATCCCCTGAATCTGAGATGATAATGAGAAAGCAGCCAATTATACGAGGAAAGAAGGAAGAGAATGGGAGTAGTGCCCATTTACTGCCAATGGAGAGAAGAAGAGGATCGAAAGTGTTGCCAAGACCAGACAAAAAGTGACACTGAATGATGAGAGGAGGAGATGAAACTCGATAGAGGAACATTATCGTCATTCTGAGATTGAAGAATAGGGGAGAAAAAGATTCGAGATTCAGATGCACGTCAATGGAGATCAAAGATGAATAGATCTACCTCGAGGAGGGGGAAGGGGGGGAGGGTGATGAGAAGGGACAATTTGATACGGAGAATCCGCATGTAAAATCTTCCATTGTTATCATTGAATAAAATGAATCTCTCATTCCATAGAGACCATTGGGGGGAATCACTCTCTCTCTCTCTTTCATGTCTAATAATCCATTGGCATTTCCCAACAGGTCAGAAGGGAGAAGAGAGAGAGAGAGAGAAGGGGCACGATTCTCTACGTTCAGCATATTCGAACTATTCACATGATGAAGGAGTAATAATGAGTGACGGATGAATGAGTGGGGGGGGGGGGAGGGGGGGAGGGGAGGGAGAATCCCTATCCACCCTCAAGCCTAATCTCTCTAACTAATCAGTCTGAACGGATTATGTTGCGTATGGGGAGAATTGTGGGGAGTAGCCCCATTTAGAAATAAGTTGTTCTCTCTGGAATGAGAAGACCCCTCGAATGGCTGAGTTATGATGCATGCACGACAATAATTGGGACTCAGCGGCAGATTATATGGATGATTGAGGAGGGGAAGAGAGATTGTGTCATACCAAGTGATGCAGTTTCACTCAATCATACCCTCCATTTCGTAAATCGAGCCATTTCCCCCCTACGCACAACGACATTTCATCTTGTGATGCTGGAGGATAACTAAGTAGAACCATCTTGCAGAGAAGTTCAATTCATCCATCATAATGCTTTTCGCGCAATCTCCAGTATGGAGATCAGTTAGATGTGCTGAAAATCTGGAAGAATGCGCACTAGTTTAGAGAAGGCAATAAATAACTGATAATAATGAGAAATATGAATAGAAGATCAAATAGATGGTGGCGATGAGATTACTCTTTCACAGATACCTCTCCTAGCAATGAATGGAGAGAGGGGAAGACTTCCTCTCGCCATTTCGTCTTACGAACCCAAGATTGAACACAGAATACGGCTCATAATCAGGGTTATCCCCTCAGGGAAGATAAAAGGACGATAGGACTCCCTTTAGTTTAGACAACACTCACTAAGCCTAACAACTGCAGCTATCGATGTAAACACGATAGCATGACGATATTCCAATTTTGGAGTCTTTTTATTGATGGCTCACCCTCATTCTCGAGAAAAGCGATGAAAAATAGGCGATAGACCTGGAATGAATCAAATGAATATCGTTTGTTCTATGCCAATTCTTCATGCGTACCAAGAATACAGTAATCGAATGGGAGTGTAGAATAGGATGGAAGAGGGATGCGAGAGGGAAAAGGAAAGGGAGTGAGAGTGAGACGGAAGCATTTATTCTGATAAGTAAGATAACAAACTAATAAGTTCGACGGTGAGATAAGACTGCACTACAACCAAATGATAACAACAATCATCAACAACTTTTAGAGTACTACCGTACTCCACTAATTAACGAGGAATTAGGAGAGGGGGGTAATGAGTGAAAGGTCTCATTTTGAAAAGCCAGGCGGGGAGGGGGCGAGAAATGGTATACATCTGCGCAAAATTCGAGTTCGGCTACAAATGATTGGGGGCTTTGGGAATCAATGTTCACTATTCAACAACAAGTTTTATTTTAGCAACAAACTGTGGAAGGTAAGATTACTCAGCCTTCTCGAGTCTCTCTGTATTACAATCGAATACGTGAGATGGGATGGACGCTGTCTCCTTGGCTCTTCTCTCATACGCCTTTCTCTTGCTTGGCTTGATTCGTTCGAAGGAAGGAGGACCAGACGCCAATTTGTCACGAAGGGCCTAAACACAAAGGATCTCTTACCCCCCCCCCCCCCCCCCCCCGCCCCCCATCACATACTAATTATCCCCTTTGACTCCTTAGATATTCATCCTTCTCTCTTCTTCTTTCATCATCTCTATTCAATCCTCACCTGATACAGTATCCATTCCTCATTCGTTACCGCAGCAACAGCACAAGCAAAGTGTTCGTCAGTTGAATCAAGAATCTCGTGTAGAGAAGGATTCTCCTGAGATTAAACACTCTTATCTCTCACTGGTACACTATTCACATGACTCAAGTATGAACGAAACATCATAAACATTTTTTTTAAACTTTTCAAAACTTCAAAGTCTTAATTACATTAGAGTTTCGTATCAAACGTAATCTCAACTACCTGTTTCCCCCACAAATTTAAAATAAAGATAGACCAACTTGTCTAATTTGATGGTTCTTCTTATCGGGTGTTGTATACCTCCCACACTTGAGAAGAAACTCGTGACGAGCCATGATTTCCTGCATATATAAAAGCATTCCATCTCATAATCTTCAATGTGGTAGGAAAAGGCAGGAACTGACATCAAGAGTGATCTCAGCCCATCTCGAACACTCCATGAACTCTCCTCCTTCCATGCACATCTACAATGATTGGAGGGAGAATCCTTCCCATACATCTTTCAACGTCTAAACAAAGCCTCCACAAGCAAATTTCTCATTCACTATTCCTATTAATTTCATTTAATTGAAAATGTATGATGGTTACCTGGAAATAGATATACTCGTATTTCGCCTCTACTTCCTCCACATTCTGCAATAGAGACTGAGGGCATTTCTGCACGATCGATGAGATCTAAACGAATTATTGATTTCGATCACTAATTATGGTATTTGCATGGCACCTCAATGCAGCGAAAGTCATCTAATTCACTATTTCATTTGAATGGATATTTTCAAAAAAGTGTAATTGAATAGAAGAAAGAGCAGAGAATCGAATGGTTCATTCATCGTCTCTTCAGTCGTCTCTAGTGGTCAAATTATGTGAGTGGGGAAGGATAGGAAGAGGAAATCGCTCTCTTTCTCTCAATA
This sequence comes from Pristionchus entomophagus, assembly GCA_036245825.1. Taxonomy (NCBI): domain Eukaryota; kingdom Metazoa; phylum Nematoda; class Chromadorea; order Rhabditida; family Neodiplogasteridae; genus Pristionchus; species Pristionchus entomophagus. Next base: position 24,805,633 of record BTSX01000005.1, read on the forward strand.
TCAGGTCAATGGAGGACAAGGGAAAGAAGTCTGCAGTGATGGTGCGAGACATGGAGATAGTGGGAGAGACCCCCGACAACGAGCTCGCTATCGCACCCAGGTATCCACCCCCCCCCCCCCCCCCCATTGCATAGTGATGAGTGAGGAGTCCCTCTCTAGATGGATGGTACTCGAACCCACTAATAACTACTCGAATCCTCTTCGAACTACCGTATCCATCGATAATCAGGACGAGTATCCAGTGGCATTCTGTGTGAGAACCAAGGTGAGCCCCCCTCCCCCCTCTTCTCCCACTAATCAATACTCAATCGAATGAATTAAGGAGCGTCACATGCCTCGACTCAACTACGGATACGGTATTCTAAAGGGATATGAATCGGTGACGTTGGATGTGATCATTCCTCCCTCGTCTGATTGGATCAAAGCTGAGGAAAACATCATTGGCAAACATCACAAGTACGTCTGGTTATTGAGTCTGTCTAGTGGGGAGACTTATCCCCCCCCCCTATTCCATTCAGAATCGTGTTCGAGAATCTCCGTCTTCCCCCTGGCATTACCATCCCCGATGATGCTCAGGAGCGAGCCAATATGGGCAGACAGGTACTCCCCCTCCCCTCTCCTATCTCTACTCTCCTTCTCTCAGATATTCCGTGTCACTCAAGGCATTTGTCCCTTCATTCGACTCTACACCAAGTCTCATCTCGTCCTTCTTCCCATCTCCAAATAGAAAGAGAAGCCAATCAAGACCAATAAAGGAATTCTGATTGCCAAAAAAGTTGCATGACAATTAATACACACACAACGGGGGGAGGCGGTGGAATGAGTCTCTTCTCACCTGTTTCCTCGAGAAGAATGCCCCCATGGCTTCAGCCGTCGCCCCCAATGCCGATTCACTCACTGCGAAGAGAAGAGCGGGACAAGATCGGATCAATCTAAAGACAGAGCCAATAATCACAGCAATAAGATGAGAAAGAAAAAAGAGAATAGTTGACCTTGCCATAGCCACGTCGGTTCCCACTCCGATAGCCGTGAGTCTATCCAGTCTACTCTGCACTGCCTCTGCTCCTTCTCTCACCAATTCTTCCCCGTATCTGAACATACACATCATATCACGATTGTAAAGATAAATCTGGTGAGATTCTACTAGATTAATGTTGAAACACTGTTGGTATACTGTATGGTAGGTATCTCGGAATGGAGAAAGACTCACGCGGCCATGAACTGGCATACATTCTCGTATGGCATTCTACACGATTCCACCAGCACTGCCATGACACGCGACGCGACCGCCCCGCGTCGTGCCAGGAGGGAGAAGAACCGAGGCTCATTGATGCACACAGAGAGGATGAAGGACGGTTTGACACCTGAGAGAGTGTAGACTAGTGATGGTAGATCAAGTGAGACCATCGTTATTGATGGTAGTTCACTAGCAATACTACCAGAGGAAATGACCACTCTGGTTCTGGATTATCTTCATAATCACCTTGGTCAACCATCTGCTGCAATGGCTTCAGAATCTCCGCAATCGTATCCTCATCGTGCCAAGGAATGATGAACTGAAGACCATGTTTAAATTATTTAATTATTATACTGAGGAAACTCCTAAGAGTAAAAGAGTAAAAAATCAACGATCAAAGATCACTTACATCACCTCCTCCTCTCTCTTTCAATTCTCCCACAACCCTTCTCAGCATCTTTTCTCCCAATATCAATTCCTCATCACTGTACACTTCCGGTTCGTATCTAGATTGTATTTCTTCTGGAAAACACAGGTTACGGTACATTAACTTCAAAATAATTACCGTACTTGTATGATCAAACGTAGGAGTGCTGCTCCATCTATGTGATACGGTAGGTGCACTCGATCGTATCTGAATCATACAGTAGATCTCGTTCAATATTCTTATCTATACCATAATCCTTGGGAGTATTACAGTACGACTACCGGAAGCTAGACGAGTGCAGAGTGAGATGATTGATCGACGCATTATCGATCTGTCTAGATTCAACTTCAGTATAATTCCTCCATTTAAATATATGGATCGGTCACAGCACGAATAATGGACGGTATGAGGACATTTCTAAGACTTTTCAGATGAAATTATCTTATCATAGGTAATTAGCACGCTCAGCGAATCACAAATGTAATGAATATTTCAGTCTAAAGTGCAGGAAAGAGGGAGAAACACAACCATTTACTTTACAATATGGGATACATAGTTAGCTTGTGATAGAACCGACAATGGTTATGAATAATTATGCTACTAAAACTAGGTATGCAGGGAAGTATTTGTAAATGCAAGAAATGACGAATGAAATTATGCAGAACCAAATGCAGGAATACATAGAAACTACGCTGTACAAAATACAATCAGTGAGATTACAGAGATCCACAATAAGTTATCATAGTGCAAGTAAGGGTAAACCGTGAGAAATAGAAAAAGGGGTATTGGATGGAGAACTGTGGTACTCTTTTCACTTCATTCTCAATTGATACTCTCCATTTTGAGTGATATACCGTACCCATGGAAGGGCCTGGTATCCACTCTTCTCTATGATCTTCAGGTATCGAACCTGCAATTTGTTGAAATCACAATTCAAACCCATTAACAATGATTGTGACATTATATGTCCACTTATTCCAAGACCATGATGATGGATTACGGTAGAATGATCAATCGATACCTGTATTCCGGAGGTTGTGAAGTAGGGAATCTCGAACTTGACAGAGATGGGAGGACGAGCATCCGTCTCTTCAGATGAGACAGAAGGAAGTGCGAAGTGAGCAGAGAGGAGATATTCCTTCCCTCCTGCACATATTAACTACTTTATTATTCATTTATTGATAACAATGTCAAGAAACAAGTCTCTCACTACTTAAAACACGATCGATGAGACTAGGTCGTTTAAATTTTAATGTAAATAAAATAATGTATGACCAACCGGGGAAACTCTTGATACTCCACACGAAGGCAGACTGTTCGGGAGCGTACTTCACTGAACCCACACTAGTCTTGAATCTAAATATATATTTTCATTTAATCAACTGTAATCTGCATTTGGACTCTAATAGCGTAGCATCAAAGGATTGAAATGGTTATTAATCAATTTAGAGTGTGTAAAGAATATACTTGGGTGAATCGGCATCAGAGGGAACGGGGATGATAATCTCCACGTTGTTTGCTGTCGATCGACGTTTGAATTGAGACTTAGCCTAAAAAATTAATGAATTTCTCGAGTTATTGGCTATTCCAACTAATGGTATGAGAGTACAGATGGACTACTCTAGTATCTGCAGGACTACTCTCATTCAATATGACCAATCACGTCTCTTTCGGCTCTCACCTTAACCATGAACTCAACTCTCGAGTGTGAATGCCGTTCCACACTCGTCTCAATCCAGATCAATGGCTTCACCTCAAACACTAATCATTACACACAATCATCACTTAAACATTGCTATAACCAATATCATTTACTAATAATCTAAACTAACGAGTGTAGTGAGTCGATAGCTCATGAGCTCGAATGCCCCATCGGGAGGAATGAATGAGATCGTACGATCGTTGTCGAATCTGTGAGAATCATGTCGATAACTATCCCTCTTCATCTCTCCGTTCTTCATATACAATAACCCAATCCTACAGTAATCCTCACCTGCTCAGTCGCACGCACTGATGGAACTTGACATCTTCCAACTCCACTGACTTACTCTTGCCTCCTGGAAGCGATTGTTTTCACTTTATTTTATGTAGAGACCACAGGGTCGAAAGCCGATTTCACTCAATCAGGCGAAAAGTAGTGCCAAACTACCCCTCTGCGACCGAATAACATCATACTTTTGGCCGTTTGTCAATATCTCAACTCATTGTCGAGAAAATATTGAAAAGGTGCTCTCGACGCTCCCTCTATGCATTACTCGCCTAATCCACGCTCGCACAATCATGAAGCGCACGTAAGACGAGCAAACCCATGGTCTTGTGGCTCAACCGGTAGCGCGCTAGTTTAAAGAAACCCGAAACCTTAAGTTTGAGTCCCATCCTTTGCAGCCAGTTTTGCTAGTTGTTAAGATAAACAACGGAAGTCGGAATACGAATACGCGCGTACTCTAACTTTTGCTGAGGTTGTACAATTCAAGGATTTAATTTTTCACCTCTATTTTTATTCTAAAATCAATATAAAAATATAATTCATAAATTACAAGTGGAGCAGCGTGTTTCATTCACTGGAAGTGCCTCAATTCCCTCACCCCTACCCTATTCATCGATTTTTGAGATAGTTAGACTTGACCGATCAGGCTGCTCCACTCGTCATTTGTGAAGACTACTGAGAGCTACAGAAAACGTTTTTGATTGGCTCAATTGATTGAGAACTGAATGTGTACAAGCTCTTGCGGATTTTTGGCAAATCTCTATCCCTCCCAAGTGGGCGGAGCCTGTGATCTCTAATTTTATGATCCCGAAATAACATTTTTAAAGACTTGAGAGATTTATTTACTATTAAAACAACCACTCACTTCCACTGCCCTCGAATAGCACTTTATCATTGAGTCCCAGTCGTAGTTCTGGCATTCCCGTTAGATAGACTCTCATCTTGACCGTACCCACGATCTCTGATTGGAGTACGGTACCATTAGCTGAGGCCTGAAATCGATTTGCACTTAAGGAGATATTAATAGAAACAAAGAACAAGCAGTGCTTGTAGCATTTTTTTCTTCAAAAGATGAATGTATTTCCAATAAAAAGAAAAGACAAACCAATAGATGGACGCTCTCGATGACATCCAGGAAGACTTCATTCTTCCGGTATTTAATGCCTTCCGATCTAGAAAAAAATTTCTCCAATGATCGTGATTTTCCAGTCATTTCGAATGACAGTAGAAGTGAGGGGATATTGCTTTACATCATCAATAGGAACATCACTCCACCATATTTAAATCAAATTCAATATAGACCTCCAGGACACGGCATTAGTGACAGCCATGGGAGGACGGGGTGCCGACTCCAGTTTGTTACCCGTTTGAGTGATGAATCTGCAGATGAGTTATTTGTGAAGTGATAAATGTGGCAAGAACAAATTCTTCCTCTCCTGAACATTACTAGAAGAAGAATAAATACTGACTCCTGTAGTATCTTGCTCTCTGTTGTCTGGGGGAATCCGAAGTCCATCATTTCGTCGAGTAACTCGTAGATTATGACGAAGTTATCACGAACTGACTCCTCCTCCACATCTGCATGGAGTAGGAATTAATTCACAAGATACAGCACCGCAATAATTTGCAAGCCAGAACAGAGCGAAAATAAATTGAGAGTCGAAGTCTCACCCTTGAAGTAATGCACGAATACTTCTATGCACTTGAATAGGAACGAGATAACCATAGCCACATTCACGTTGTTGCGACACGCAGAAACCACTGATCAGAAAATAAATTTACTATCAATGATGATAAACTGTACTCGTAATTCTTGTGGTCAAGTAAAAAAAAAATATTTCAAAGTTAAAAACTCACAGTATATATTATTATGTTTGATGTAAACGAAAGTGCCATCAGCATGAGATATGATCGGAGTGACGATGCCCTATAAACGATTTCAGTGAAGACAGAATATTTAGAAGCATGTTTGAAGGATGTTAAGATCGAATACTCAAAATGAGAAGACTTGCCTCCTCCTCTTTCTCCATCAGCAGAGGCATGAATCGATCGATAATGGTCATGTCGATGTCTCCGCGATAGTTTCGAGAAATTATCGACTGAAAATAAGGAACTCTGTATTACCAGTAATCAATAACAGTAAAAACGTGAACTATAATAGATCAAGATGGCAATGAAGGTTTTACAGACTCAAGTTAACAAATCGCAAGGCATGTATAAATCGATATATTTCTTTCAATACTTTCTATAAACTGCACCTGCCAGTGTACTTCTTCAAGTATCGATGATACCGTCAAAGGAGCGTTCCAATTGAAGCAAACAACAATCGATTAACTCACCTTTCCTTTGAGGTCGAGTAGAAAGACGGCCGAGGTCGCCATGATTGCAGTCGGTTAACCGCAGTTTGTGGAGTCGACCTGAGAGACCAAAATGAACTTGAAAGGGACTAAACACGCTTAATTAACAAAGTAAATTAATAAACAAAAATCTTGAGTAGGGACCACCGAACTAGGGACCCCCGAACCTAGGGACCACCGAACCGGAAAAGTTAGAATCAGAGCCGGCAAATGTCGTGTCATGGAGTGGGAAGCGTCGAAATGCGGGAATTTAAATCCTCCACGTATTTTGGCATTTTCCAGGATTAACCTCTTATTTCGGAATGCGCCTTTACATTCTTATCATTAATACGAAATTCAGGTAACAAAGCACAACAAATTTTTTAAAAAATTAGAAAATTCTGTGGACGCGATCATGTTTTAAATCGTCGGAGAAAATTGCATACTTGGCGAATTCGCAGGTTTTAATTAGCTTACGGCTTATTCTCGGGATGCGCCTTCTCGGTTTTGACTTCAGTATGATCAGTGTGCAGGAGTTAAACTTTTATCAAGTTTTTCCCGAAATCCATGGACGCGATCCTTGCGAAATAACTAACGGACAAAACAATAAAACACGTCATGTAACAAGTGATTAAAACCCTTTGTTGATACATTTTTATATTTTATGTATCACATTTGTATAAACCATTCATTGGAGTATGAAATACGATCATTTGAAATATAGATTCAGTTAAATTCACTACTGCCCGCGGTTTCACACTTGGATACCGTATACCTTGTGCACATTTGTCCTGACTGATACCTTCACACAGAGAAAATGCTACCCCGAACCGAAAAAGTTAGAGTCAGAGCCGGCAAATGTCGTGTCACGGAGTGGGAAACATCGAAATGCGGGAATTCAAATCCTCAACGTAATTTGGCATTTTCCAGGATAAACCGATTATTGTGGAATGCGCCTGCACATTCTTATCATGAATACAATAGTCTGGTAACAAAGCACCATACAAAAAAATTGAGACAATTCTGTGAATGCGATCATGTTTTAAATCGTAGGTGAAAAATGCATACTTTGCCAACTCGTCCGTTTTAATTAGCTAACGGCTTATTTTCGGGATGCGCCCTCTGGATTTTGACTTCAGTATGATCAGTGTGCCGGAGTTAAACTTTTATCAAGTTTTTCCCGAAATCCATGAATGCGATCCTGGCGAAATAACTAACGGACAAAAAAAATAAAAGACATCATGTAACAAGTGATTAAATCCCTTAGTTGAATGATTCAAACCTAACCATGCCATGACCCACCGAACCGATTTCGTGCGGGACTGCACCAAGAGGGGCGGGGCTTAGACGGGCAGGTCAGAACTCATTGATTTATTTTTTTCATGAAAATCTGTATAACTTTAATGAATTCTGCACTCCCGATTACCCGAATGCACATACAAAAGAATTTTTAGAGGAACTTTAAAATTTTACTTGGTGGTCCCTACCACCGAACCGGTAAAGTTACACTCAGAGCCGGGAAATGGTGTGTCTCTGGGAGAAACGTCGAAATTCCCGCGAATTCAAATTTACACAACATTTTTGTTTCATTTGAATTTCTCGATTTTAGGCGAATGTGCCTCTTCATTTATTTTAGAAATGTGAAGCTCGCATCACAAATATTCACATATGAAAATATTTCAAAATTCTACCATCCCGAAAGTCGTTAATTTTGATTGCGAAATTCCTGGTTTTTGGTTTTTATTGGATAGAAATCGTATCAAGGGATGTGCCTCTGACTTTTTCTATTTGGTTTTGTTCTACAACCGTTAATTAAGTTTTTTGCAAAAAATAAAAGAAATCTGTCATCCCGAAATGTATTTTATCGGTCGTTGAACTTTTGAAAGAATCATGCACCATATGCGTTTAGTTTATCGATTCCCCAATTCTCATTATTGTGAACCTACTTCGAAAGGAGTGAAATACGTGTCTTTCTAATAGATTGGTTACGTATTCCACTATTTCGATTGTTAAAACTCAAAGATACCGTATACCTTACATATGATCGTGCTAATTACTTGTGGTGTGTCTAAAAAACTGACTATGTGATTATCAATTATGAATGACGGCACTATATTCCACTTATAACCTCTGTGAAAAATTAAATTTAAAATGTTTGAAATTTACAAACATTGACACATTTATCAAGGAGTGACCCACCGAACGTTTGCAGGACTGCACCACAAGGAGCGGGGCTTAGACGGGTAGGTCAGAACTCGCTGATTTATTTATTTCATAACAATCTGAGTAACTTTAATGAATTCTGCACTCCCAATTACCCAAATTCATATGGAAAAGAAATTTTAGACTAACTTAAAAATTTTACTTGGTGGTCCCTAAATCTTGAGCTGGACACGCATCGCGTTCGTTCACCTGTGTCACCAATTTGTAGTTGGAGCACAACACCACCCATCTCATCTTATAAATAAATTACGTTAATGCAATTATAAATCGCATAACACAACATATAGTGCGATGAATAAATTGGGAAAAAATAATTGTGTGATTATCTCTTCAAGACAAAAAAATTGTAGACATCCCATCGATTGTTACATCTAAGCTGAGCACCTCAAAACAATGTGGGACGGCAAGAAAATCGAGGGCAACGCATGATCGTCTTTATACGTTCACAGTTATTCCATCATATTCAATCTTCATTGTTTACTCCCCAATGTCTCTATGGTAACATGTTCACTTCAGGTCGCACCAATACTGACCTGAATGAGTCATTCTCTTTCTTTACATCTGACTCATTCCACTCAAACTCACTGACGTTCCTCTCAAGTGTCATTCGCTTGTTATGACCACTCCCGTTTGTCTTTCGGATTCTCGTTGTTCCGTTCTCTTTATCTTACTCTCGCCCTCAAATCATTCGCGCATTCCACATTTCTACTAATCTCCCCTTTTCCCCACCTTTCATCATGACTACTCAATTCCAGAATGATTATCAGAGTGCTCGTGGCAATCTCACTCTGCTCAATCGTGCTGTGCAAAATCGCCGAGAATGGTGAGATTCGATACTTTTATCGTTCGTTCTTTCACTGATGAGAGAGGGAGAGAGAGATGGAAGATGAAAGTGTCATCTGCAGACACTCTTCTGCCAGTGATGCGAATCAAGGAGGTCCAGACAGGATATCTTGCTTGGCCAGACAAACAATTGGGAAAGGAAGAAGAGGAGGGACCAGTCACCACTGCATGCACTCCCAGTATGGAGCCTTTTGTTGATGAGTCATGATACCAGAATATTGAGGTTATGAAGTGATATCGATGAGTTCTATTCAGAGAATGAGGATGAGGCGGAGAGAAGAGTAGAAGGAATGCTGAATACGATGGAAGGAGAATCATTCGAGAACTCAAAGCCAGAGAACAAAACAGAGATGATCGAAGAGGAATTCGTCAAAGTATCATTCAAACCATCGTGCTGACCCATCCATTGATTGGGTACTGTAGTTCATCCATAATCGATCCATGTCAATCCATACGTGTCTCCATTATGACGGTGCTATCTCGCTCATAACACGATTGAAGCATAAATAAAACACATTTGAGAACTTCGAACAGGTGACACAACTCAACGAAATTGGACGAGTTTCTCTATTGGAGAAGGAGAGATAGTGTAGACATAACAGCGAACTAAAGTCACGAGAAGAATACCCGATTGAATCATGGGGAAAGTAAAGGCTCCCTTCCAAGATTGCGAAAATTTCATAGGTGAGTCGTCTCTTTCTCTCTTCTGACTTTTGTAGGTTCTCTTTCAGTAATCGGTATTCTATGTTTCGTCCTTTCTCTATGTGTTTCTGCTTGGATGATTGGATTGAATATAATAGATGAGATGGACGAATTCACTGAGAAGATTCGCAGTGATTTGGAACTATTTGAGGTCAATTTGCCCATGTTTTCAACCTTGAAATATTAGTTTCAGATAATAGCTGAAGATGCTTCGAAAACCATTCACGATCTGACTTTGAGATCGATTGAAGGGACTAAAGTCACTCTTCTTGAGCCTTCCTATCGGGAAACGTTCAATGTGAGCATTTAAGACAATGTTCATGCAATAACAAACTATTTTATACAGGCACTACTTCGATTGCATAGTTACTAGAGAAAACGACGATACTGTTATCGAAAATCATGCAATCCATAATTAAACGGATCGATCGATAAATCATTGCTTCGCCCGGTAGATCAATGCCTCCTGAGTAGTACTCATTATGAGTCTTCCATCAATTGTCCAGAGTCTTCCCTGAATCAGAAGTCGATTTGGAGGGTACGGTAGTTATGAATACTGTACCTGGATGAGAGATCGATGGGTGGACGCAGAAACAACTTCTTGCTCGTAAAGAATCCAGTCGTTAACGTTGAAGCTGCAATAGGGTATGGGAGAGGTGAAGTAGGAAATATGGCCTCACTCGTAGTCGTGGAACCATGCGGAGTGATCGAGGGAAGTCACTAGCTTGAATCTCTTCCAGTCGTAGCATAGTGAACCTGACGGGTACCATTTGCTTAGTTTGAACATCCAAACTCTCGAGGGGCATCATGTTGAAGATATACCATTTTGGATTGAATATTAGGTTGCAACAGAAGAGAAGTACCGAAAAGTATGTAGGGGAGAGAAGGGGAGGGGGGGGGGGGGGGTGGATGCATACAGTCCTGTCAGGTTTCCTTGTGAACGCGCGCGCCCCGGGGCGACCCCGGGCGACCCCATCCAACCCCATGGCCTGTGTGGCTTGGATACATGAAGAATATGGGGGCTCTTTATGAAAACGTTTTCATGTGTCCCATCTGCATTGATTTACGTACAAAAGGTGGATATTCATAAACAATCGTATCTCTGAGAACGATTCTTAGCAATTTGAGGCAAAAAAATCAGACGAGTGGCAAAGCCCCGTAACTTGTTTCGTTCATATTTTCTCGAGCTCCAATATCGAAATTCAGCTTTTACACGTTGAAATACTTCAGAAAAACATTTAGTTGGTTGATTTTGAGATTTTGATTTTTTCACTCTCATCATGGCCAAGGTCGAAAAAGTAAATTATTCAAAAACATCAAATTAATAGAGTTTCTGGCGTATCACAATGCGTAGAAACCGTATTATAATAATATAGCTTGAGAAAATATGAACGAAAGTTACGGGGCTTTGTCACGCGTCTGATTTTTTGTCTCAAATTGCTAAAAATCGTTCTCCGAGATACGATTCTTTATCAATATCCACCTTTTGTGCGTAAATCGATGCAGATGGGACACATGAAAAGGTTTTCATACAGAGCCCCCATTTTATTCATGTATCCAAGCCACACATTCCATGGGGTTGGATGGGGTCGCCCGGGGTCGCCCCGGGGCGCGCGCGTTCACAGGGAAACCTGACAGGACTGTAGAAAAGAATATGAATACCTGTAGCCGCTAGTCCCATATCCGACATGTAGACAATCGTGCCGTGATGCATCAAATGATCTTTCGGGTCTGGAAAGGAAAAGAGATTGGATAGAGAAACTAGATTCGGAAGATGACGTACCGACATGGTTCTTGTATCTGAGCCATAAATATTGCTTCGTGGTCTTGCCCGAGTCTCCGTTGAGAAATAGATCGATATTTACAGGTCGGAGATCAATGGATGGAGCCATGCGTGGAGTTTCCTTGAGAGATCAAAGATTAGATTGTGATGGTGAGGAGGGGGGGGGGGGGGGGGGGGGGGGGAGGGGAGACATACGATTCCTCTCATATTCCTGAGATCGTTTCCATTGAGAAGAGACTCATGACGTCCTTGAACCTCACTGACGAGAGTACTGTGAATATCAAGACATATTTCTATGCTTTTGGATAATATCAATTACAATTCTGAAAGAAAATATAAGTGGGACATACTCAGGATGGGGAAGATTGGCTCCAGGATACTTAGGAATGAGCTTGAAATCGTCGTTCACAGCACCAATCTGAGAAGCGAAACATTGGTGAAATTAGATATTGGACTCGTTTGCGTAATAGTCGAACAAAGCTTGGCACAGCAAGAAAATCAAATATGCTCAAAAGTTCGTCCTAGGGGTAACTTTTGATTCTGAATCGACTGGCGTTTTCAGTTTTTCGATCAGTAGCTTCTGAATCCCGGTACGACGCGACGTCGATTTTTCCAAATTCTTGTTATTCGATCAGAACTGCCCCTCGAAAGGTCAAAATAGTGCAAAATCTCACGTACCCGACCAGAATTTAATTCTCTACAAAATGAAAAAAAAATTTGGCTCAACCTATTTTTGTTTTCGAGAAAAAGTCATTTTTTTTGACATTGAACTGGCGCGACCAAATCCCTCTGCCAGTTTGTAGAGAATCTTTTCCTGATCATTTTGGTATATAAGGTTAAGCATTTGACTACCCCGCGAGATAACAGGCAACCTAAAACCGCGGCCAACTCGCGTTTTTTGCTGTTTTTCAATCACAACTTTTTTCTTTCGAAGTTTCAGGATCTCTAACATAGAAATTCGGTTTCCACGTGATTGAAAAACAGCAAAAAACGCGAGTTGGCCGCGGTTTTAGGTTGCCTGTTATCTCGCGGGGTAGTCAAATGCTTAGCCTTATATACCAAAACGATCAGGAAAAGATTCTCTACAAACTGGCCCAATGGATTTGGTCGCGCCAGTTCAATGTCAAAAAATGACTTTTTCTCGAAAACGAAAATAGGTTGAGCCAAAATTTTTTTTCATTTTGTAGAGAATTAAATTCTGGTCGGGTACGTGAGATTTGGCACTATTTTGACCTTTCGAAGGGCAGTTTTGATCGAATAACAAGAATTTGGAAAAATCGACGTCGCGTCGTACCGGGATTCAGAAGCTTGATCGAAAAACTGAAAACGCAAGTCGATTCAGAATCAAAAGTTACCCCTAGGACGAACTTTTGAGCATATTTGATTTTTTTGCTGTGCCATGCCCTGTTACACTTCTACTGACTCTTACGCAAACGGCCTCATAAATGATGAGGTAGAAAAACATTATCAGTTCACTTCAAATCCAGCAGAAAGGACAATTGGGAAAATGGAGATAAGAGATTAGTACCTTTTGAAGCGAGTATTCCGACAAATGTATGGTCTTTCCATGTTGCTGGGCTTCCACATATCGAACAGCGAAATTTCGCCCATCTCTAACTCGGGTAACCTTGAACGTAATGTCCTCGTCCTCTTCTCCTACAAGAGTTACGATTGGTGCCACACTTTCATCTGGTCTCGTGGTGTAGTGGTTATCACGTCTGCTTCACACGCAGAAGGTCGCCGGTTCGATCCCGGCCGAGACCTCCCTTTTGCTCCTTTTGCTGCCGAGACCTCCTTTTGCTTTTTTTACACTCACCTCCTCGAACGAAATAACAGTGAATTGAGTGGATGAAGAAGCCTTCAGGAGCCGTAAAGTAAGCTGCAGCCGTTGCCTGAAGAGATAATTCAAAATCTCACAAGTTAGTTCGTTTTGCCATTTATCTACCTGTGCTAGTACATGCCCTCCATAGACACGAGCTTGCGCGTGCTCAGAGTCACATTCCCCTCTGGAAATGAAGATTAGCAATCGAATATCTGGTGCATGCAGCTCACTTATAAGTATTTTCATCGATCTTGACTAGCCTTCGCCACGGTCGATGAGCGTCTACAGACATAATGAAGGATCTGGAGAGACAATCAAAAATTTCAAACATTGATTGATTGCAGACAAGAAAGATGAGACAGAGGAACAAGGGGAACTTCGAAAGTAAAGGAGGGATGTTATGGGGACAGTTTCACTCTCTATCACTCCTTAGTGTGGTGTAGTTCGTAGTCTAGGGTGATGCTCCCTCCTCCCTCCCCCTGTTCCTTGTATTAATCTGTGCCACTCGAGTACTCCCTTTAAGGGTCAAAACTACGAGTTCCTAGTGAGTTCACTACACATGACAACCACGAGATTTCGTCAGTTCCAAGAATGCAAAACCAATTGAGAAGGGACCTAAGTGTCTTCAATCCAGCAATGAAGAAGGATGGAACAGACACGAAAGAGAAGGAGAAGGAGAAGGAGGAGGGGGGAGGTATCAACTGATCTTATCACTCGATCACAGCAGACTTTGATCACTTTCGTAGTGATAAAAAAAATGAAATTATTTTTGAACTATGAAAACATTCTGAAAAATACAGTTGTGCACAGCTGAAAATGCGTATCTTGAGGGGATCTGCCAGAGGGGGGACTTATAGTAGACAGCAGGTCACCATTGTGCCCAAAATAATTAGCTGTTTCTGATTCTCTTCATTCGAGGAGGAAGTTGAAGAAGGAGATCAAAATTGAAAATTATTTTATGGAAGCTAGGCCACAGTATGTATGTTTACGATATCTGAAAAATCTTAAACATGGGACTGGAGGATGTGTCTTTATCTGCATTATAAATCTCAACAGAACGTTGCTGTGTAAAAAAATTTTGGGACCACCAAGTAAAATTTTAAAGTTATAGGGGTGTCCCATAAGTCTTGATAATTTTTTTTATTTTTGTGTTTTTTTTAAATTTCTTCAACAGTTTACAATAATCAATAATCAATGTATGCCCCCTTCGAACCCTCGACCTGTCTCCATCTTTCGGGCAGGGTGTTAACACCTCTCTTCCAAAACTCGGGAGACTTAGAGATGATCCATTCGGTGAATGCCCGAACGAGTGAGTCTCGGTCCTTGAACTTCCTTCCCCTGCAGAAGTCAGACAGTGAGCGGAAACAATGGTAGTTGCAAGGGATAATGTCAGGGGAGTATGGTGGATGGGGAAGCCATTCCATATTGAGCTCGTCCAGTTTGGTCTTGATGATTTTCGCGAGATGGGGCCGGGCATTATCCATCAACAACAGGATTTTCCCCTCGCTCTTGAGTTCGGGAGGGACCCTGATGGCCACCTCTTCCAGTTGTTGAGTGAAGAGGTCGGCCGTGACCGAGGTGTTAGGAGTGAGACTCTCCCAATAGATGGGACCGAGGGAGGAGAAGAAGAAACACAGCATTTCCTTCTTTTCGTGCTGTTCCTTCTTCGGGGTGGGCTGGGGCTTTTCATCCACGTCGCACCACTGCAGTCTCCTCTCCGGATTATCATAGGTGATCCACTTTTCATCTGCTGCGATGATGGAATTTACCCATCGCAGATTCGACGATTCCCTACGAGAGAGCAATTCCCGACACACCTCAACTCGCTTTTTGAGTTGTGCCAAGGAGAGGTCATGGGGAATGACTTGGGAGAGCTTCGCTGTCTTTCCCGCCCGATTGAGGGTCCGACACACGGTGGTCTTGGGAGTGCTAGTCTCTGCCGCCAACATGCACACACTCTTCTTCGGATCCTTCTTCAGCGCAGTGAGAACTCGAGTGAGTTTGCTAGAAATTGGGCGACCGGATCGGGGTTGGTCATCGAGGTTATAATATCCTTTCTTGAACCGGGTGTACCAACGATGGCATGTAGCAAGGGAAGGGACATCCTCTCCATCCGTAAGCACCAGGTCCGCATGAGCTTCTTTGGATGTACGACCAAGGCGGAAGGAATGAAGTAAGACAGCGCGTTTATCGTGATAAGTCTCCATCACTAGAATGACTGTGGCAAATTCTAAACTGATGCAATGCCAATACCCCTTCGACGTCAGCATGATGCAATAGTTTGTTTACAATTTGCATTTCGAAATCGGGGCATTCGATTGCGCAACAATGATTTACGGAGCAATTCTCAAGACTTATGGGACACCCCTATAGTCTAAAATTTCTTTTCCATATGCATTTGGGTAATTGGGAGTGCAGAATTCATTAAAGTTACTCAGATTGTTATGAAAAAATTAAATCAGCGAGTTCTGACCTACCCGTCTAAGCCCCGTTCCTTGTGGTGCAGTCCTGCAAACGTTCGGTGGGTCACTCCTTGATAAATGTGTCAATGTTTGTAAATTTCAAACATTTTTAATCTAATTTTTCACAGAGGTTATAAGTGGAATATAGTGCCGTAATTGATAATTGATAATCACATAGTCAGTTTTTTAGACACACCACAAGTAATTAGCACGATCATATGTAAGGTATAAGGTATCTTTGAGTTTTAACAATCGAAATAGTGGAATACGTAACCAATCTATTAAGACACGTATTTCACTCCTTTCGAAGTAGGTTAAAGGTTCACAATAATGAGAAATGGGGAATCGATAAACTAAACGCATATGGTGCATGATTCTTTCAAAAGTTCAACGACCGATAAAATACATTTCGGGATGACAGATTTCTTTTATTTTTTGCAAAAAACTTAATTAACGGTTGTAGAACAAATCAATTAGAAAAAGTCAGAAGCGCATCCCCTGATACGATTTCTATCCAATAAAAACCAAAAACCAGGAATTTCGCAATCAAAATTAACGACTCGGGATGGTAGAATTTTGAAATATTTTCATATGTGAATATTTGTTATGCGAGCTTCACATTTCTAAAATAAATGAAGAGGCGCATTCGCCTAAAATCGATAAATTCAAAGGAAACAAAAATTTAGTGTAAATTTGAATTCGCGGGAATTTCGACGTTTCTCCCGGAGACACCATTTCCCGGCTCTGAGTCTAACTTTTCCGATTAGGTGGTCACTAAAAAATTCACATCATTGCATATATAAATAACGTAAGGATTTGCATTTATCAAAAATTCTTGTGTTTAAAATCGCATTCGAATTCGAAGAATAAAGAAATTTGTAAATTAAGATTACAGTACCCTCCTCATTACGGTATTTAGATTCAATCGACTTTTACGCGTCTCAACACGTTCTTTGTGTTTACTGTTATGGCTCTCAAATGTTCATTTTTTTCAATTGTTAATAATATCGTTGGTTTTCATTATTCTAGGCTATTTTCAGTCGTTACACAATGCTATCCGCACGGGTCATTCCTCCTAGCATTCATGATCATCTTATCTCCCAATCGGCCGAAGAAGTCATTGATTTTATCTGCGATCAAGAGGTTCGACATTCATTATGACCCTAATGTCATTCCTCACCCAGGTAGGAACCTATCATATTTCAGCCTGAGAAGCTCGCCAAGAGCACGGTAATCTCCGAAATCCCCGATAATGTGCAGAAAATCAACGAAAAGGTCTGAATGTTTCCCTCATATGTTCAATGTTCTCTATTGTAGTTGATGAACAAACTGCCAGGTGGATTGAAGATCTACGAAGGAATCGATATGCCTACTTGGGCAGCACTCCAGTCGATGTACGGAATGTTCCTATCGATGCCTGAGGAAACACGCGAGGAGATGTTGCGTCACCATCTGCCCTATCAACTCAAACTCAAGGTACATTTTAATATTCTTACTTATATTAAAATGATACAACAATATTCTGGTAATGAACTTCTATTGGTTGGTGTCATCGTTTACCTTCTCAAGGATCTCAATTTTGAAACTGGACTCATTGCGGGAGTAAGACTCAAGGTGTACAATAACTATATTATAGTGTACTATTGTTATAGTCCTCTTGAGTCGTCTGGTTTTTGAGCTTCACTATTTCTTAATAATTGTTTCATTTGTAGATCGCATGTCTGGATAATCACTACATCGCATGTGATAGGATCGGGGAGTACACTGGAGAGAAGCGAGTATTTCTCAGAAGAATGAAATTTTATTCTGAATATTTCTACCGTGTTCAATTTCCTCT
Source organism: Pristionchus entomophagus (assembly GCA_036245825.1). Lineage (NCBI taxonomy): Eukaryota > Metazoa > Nematoda > Chromadorea > Rhabditida > Neodiplogasteridae > Pristionchus > Pristionchus entomophagus. The sequence goes on from BTSX01000005.1 coordinate 24,823,292, forward strand.
TCGTCTGGCCTATTCGATGACTATGGCAGAGGTTCGTCTTTTTTTCTTTACTACACACTAGCGATGACTAATCGGATACCGAATCTCCTAAATTTTTCTCTAGCCGACGAGAGAGCAGGTGAAATATAGAGAGAAAATTCCAACTTGACTAAAAATTATTACATTTTATTATGACTCAATCTCATTTTTTAGGCGAAAAATGTGGCATTCGAGAGAATCGGAATGGTCCTTATCAATCATATTGATACGTACAAGGATTATATCGCCAAGCAGATCAAGTACATTGGAGCTCAGAATGTCCGTTTTAAAAAAAAATGTTAATTAATCTTATTTTAAATTCATACTGAAAAAAGTGCTTTTAGTGCTTCCACTTATGCGTTTAAAGAAGAGAACAATTTTGCTCGTTTCAGATCAAGGTTTACTCGTGTTACTACAAGCCTAACTTCTTCGAGACTCTCATTTGTGTGACTCCCTGTAGGAAGAGAGACCGAAGGATCGGATCGAAGTCGACTACCGTACCCAGTAAGCTGAAGAAGAATAATGACAAGTAAATGCTCATTGATTTAACCGTTTCTGTAAATAGTTGTGAACTGAAGTCTCCATAGCTCTTTTCTTGTTTATGTTATGTACATATGTTACTGTTCTAATCTACTCTGTTATTCTTGTTACAGTTCGTTGCATTCATTCTGAGAAGCATCCCAAAATGTAAATAAAGGTCCGATTCTTACTACTAACTACCTGCACGATCTTCACGGTCCTAATATTTAGTTGATTCATATTTCATCCACTAAAGCATCTGCAAAATCTAGAGTTCTCATAAAGTTTTTCAATGAGGGAGAACCGAATGGTGACAAATGGCCATTTGCACTCTCTTTTTACAATAGGGGGGGGGGGGGGGGGAAGTAATTTGAAGTGGGGTCTCAAGATGGCAAGAGAGTGAGAACTCACGATCTAGAGATGAAGACTGCGTGTTCAGATCGGAATAACTAAACTGTTTTGGTGAATTTACCTATATACTGAATTCCAAATGGCGATGTAGAAGAGTGAGAAACATTGAACAGATTCTACAATTGGTCCGATGACTGTTGAAAGAGAATCTGGTTTTGAAAGGAAGAAGCATCATCATTTCTGGTTACGATTGGCTGATTATCTTCCCTTTCCGTCTATTGGCCTTTGTTACATTTCCCTCTTCATAGATGTCTCCTCTCCTCTCTCCGATCTACATTGCCTCTCGTCTCTTTGTATGTCTACTCTCTCTCTCTCAGTCTCATATTCTCTAACTCTCACTTTCTTTTTGGTAACTCGAGTAATCTTGTGATTGCATTCATAAGCGAGAAACCAGTTGGAGAGAGAGAGAGAGACTCGGGCCATATAAGGTCGAAGGACAGAGGGGTGATGAGGCGTGACTTGTATTGACACCTCCATCCCCTCTCTCTATCCCATCTCCTTTTCATTTTCTCATTCTTCATTCTAGAATGGGGAAGGATGATATCATCCTGGTGGGATCATCTCTCATCACTCTCACGGCTATTGGAATCAGTCTAGTGATGGTCAATCAACTGGCAGGAGAAATTGCTGATATCGGAGAGAGGAGTGTCAGGGATCTAAAGGAATTCAAGGTACCGTAATACTCTTCTCTTTCACTCCCCCCCCTACCGTATCCCCCAATCCATTCAGGAGTTGGCAGATGATGCCTGGTCGATAATGGCTAAAGAAGTGAATGAGAAGGCATCATTCAGTGAGAAAGAAGAGTTCGAACAGATTATCAGAAGGACCAAGAGACAGTACTATACTGGGTACGGTAGAACCATCGCAACCTGAGTTGCATGAATACGGTAGATGCATATAATCCATCCAACACTTTCCAGACCATATCAACAACAACAAACCTATGGACAGCAACAGTTTGTACAGCAACAAGTAGGTCAACGACAGATCAAACTAAAAATCGATGGATATTCCAGCAATGGTCGCAGTACGGTAGATCAGCTGGAGGATATGCACAACCGCATGCACCCGTATCGCCTCCACGAATGGTCCAGCCCGCTCCTACAGTACCCAGGGTGAGCACACGGTTAGCAAAGGAGGGAATGATCTTTGACTCAGCCTGGTCCTACCTATCTGCCCACTCGCCCCATGCCAGTCCATGTGCCAGCTCCTTCCACAGGAGTCAATCAGGGCAATATTGGAGTGGGATCCATCCCTCGTCCGTCTGTTGGAGGAACCTGCTCGGGTTAGTTGAGCTATGATCTTTGGTCTTTGATCTCCCGCTATCCACAGCCTGTGCCTCAAGATCCAGGAATTGCGCGCCTGGTCCTCCGGGACCTCCTGGAATGCATGGATACCCTGGAGGCAAGAATTGTCCACATCAGATGATGATTTATTCATAAACACATGCCGAGTGATAGCGTATACAAGCATGAAATGATCACTCCTTTCGTATGTTCACGTATGCTCCCATTCAGAAGATGGAATTCCTGGTAAAGATGGAGCCCATTCATCAACCAACTATGGGCCAGGAATAGAGATCGGATCGGGAGGTATTTTACATGGATAAATCTACCGTAACCAATCTATCTTACAGGGTGTGTTAAGTGTCCATCCGGTCCTCCTGGCCCTCCCGGCGTAGATGGAATGGAAGGTTAGCATCAATTATTTCGTTCCGACTTGATTTCGACTCATCTCAACATCTCAAAAAAAGTTGTTCAGGTCCTCCAGGCATGTCTGGGCTCAACGGAGGCTCATCTGGAGGAATGGGATATGGAATGCCCGGCCCTCCCGGACCACCTGGTGATCCGGGAAGCGCCGGTCGCCCAGGAATGCCCGGCTCTGCTGGTATCCCCGGAGCTCCAGGCGGAGGTATCGAATATTGAAAAACTACAGTAATCCATGCTTCTTTCAGGATCAGGATCAAGACGCGGAGCTCCCGGCCCCCCTGGTATACCGGATATCATATAAACTGTCGTAACAAGCTTTGTTTTCAGGACCTTCTGGACCCGCTGGAGCTCCCGGGATGCCCGGCAACCCGGCGTACGGTGGAGGTGCTTCAGGAATGCCCGGCCCTCCCGGTCGTGCCGGCCGACCAGGTCCGGCAGGGTCTCCCGGGCTAGAAGGAGGGGTCAGTTATCGATCGGATAGACTGCAGTAATCCCCTACCATTGCCAGTTTGGAAGCGGAGGCGGGCCGGGAGGAGATGGCGCGTACTGTCCTTGTCCTAAGAGGAATACTCGTGATCTCAAGACACTCGATGGTGATTCTGGACCCAGGTATACGGTATTGATACGATCATAAATATCGATTCATTGAAGAGGAATAATGAAGATTAGAGACGGACCGAATGTACCGAGAGTGGAAGGATCGGTGGGAGTAGGATCGAGTCAGAGAAGGAAGCCAGTATGGAAGACTTCCAATCAATCATTCATGGAACGATCTGGAAGAATTCCCGTAAATCTGTATCTCGAGATATCGATTATTAGCAACATTATAGATGACTAATGCACAACGATCAATCACTGAATCGGAAATGCGAGCTTGGAAGCGAGAATTGCTGAGACGGCAGAATCTTATTCGTGGATGATTCAAACCGTCACACTTGATAAAAAATGATAATAACAATATGAGCACGAGTAATGATTTTCAAGGCATCTTTTTATTCATGACCATTTTACTTTGTATTCACATAGATATCATTGAGATTGATAGAATATTTAGATAACGCTATTTAAATAATGAAATTACTGAAATACATTATTGAGGGTACTGTAGTATACGGTGCTACGGTATTACTGTAGTCTTAAAAGTCAGAAAGCAATTATTTACGTAGTGTAGTGTGTGTTGCTACGGTAATGTAATTCTTCTGCTTTTTCAATTTATCTTTCAATTCAATTTTAACGTATTTACTTGTTTGCGTGTTTTATATGCTTAAATCGAGCCTATGCATGTTGCAGATGGATGAGATATGGCTGGATGAAGATTGTATCGATTGGGATGGCAACAGCGCGGCTCCCAAAGGTATTGCTAGAGCTTTAACATTTTTGTTGCGGCTTTTTCACTTCATTTGGTTAGATGAACTAAATAATCATTGCAGTAGTAGGTAGTGCGGCAGTTAATATTGAGACGAACAACTATGCTATCAAGGGCATACCGAGGAAAATTGCTTTCGATAACAAGAAAAGGTTCGTGAAGGTACGTATTCCCGTATTTCGTTCATGCCTTGACTTGTAGCCGATATAAAATATTAAATTATTCAGATTCTCTTTCGGATTGAGTGACCCACCAACAACTAAGGATGCTTCTCCAGTTACGAGCAGGTATTTTTCTTTCTTTTGCATCCTGAGCTTTATCTTCATTGGCAAGAATAGTTGTTTCAGAGTCTCTCCATGCAAATCCGTTCTGAAATTTCAACGTAGATCGATTTCACAGCCCGTTCTCGAAATACCAACATCATCTGACGACGTGAGCTCGCAACATTGTAGTATTCAATTCAAATTCGGACTCCAGGAAGCAGCTCCTCTAGATGAGAAGTCAAAAAATGGGAAGCGAATGAAGAATACTAATACGCGAAAACGTAAGTATTGTTATTAATATTACTACTTAACAACAACACTTTTGATCATTGAACCAATTTTTAAAATATAATATGAGTGATAAATAGGTTATTCCAGCAGCTCCTTCGTCACTTCCCCCTTCTCCGATAAAGAAGACTCTGGGAGGAAAAAAGAAGGAGAAGGAGACTGCCGTCATTTCCGAATTTCACGCTGTCTACTGTCTTGTCTCTCGAAGCGAGAATCGGTCTCATAAGGTTTGTTGCTTTAATGTCGCATATTAAAATGATAGCCATTTTCGGATCATGAAACGGATAGACGGACGTTAATATTTCACCAATTTTATTTCTTTGAGGGTCGTTGCTATATCGGATACACGAAGGACACGAATAGACGAATCAAGCAACACAATGGGGGAAAAGACGTGGGAGGAGCAAAGAAGACTGATGGAAGGGGACCATGGTCAGACTTGTATCATTACTCTATTTCGGTCATGTGGGATGACTCACTATCAATAATATTGAATATGTATGTTGAGGGACATGGTGTTTTGTGTGGAAGGCTTCCCTAATCAAGTATCGGGTCTACGCTTCGAATGGGCCAGTCAGAATCCCGATAAGTCGAGAGTTCTCAAGGATCGAGCAATCAAAAAGGAGAAGAAGGAGACACCACTCGCATTCAGGTTGGTATACTTTACCCTTTCCATCACTGTCTATCCACTCTCACTCACTGGTTCTGCCCCCGTATCTTCATAGTCAGTAGTCTTGATTCCCCCATCTTCTCCCTTCCCTCCAACCACTACTGCTTGTTTCTGAAGCCATTGTCTGATCTCATCTAGATATTTCTCCTCTGGCCCATTGCATCCATCCGAGTAGCATAGACATCCCGCGTATCCAGCAGGGACCATAGCGTCTCGACTGGAATATGAAGGGTTATGATGGTTGATTGAGAAATGATTACCTCAGGCGACGGGATGATTCGGTCACTATTGCTTCACCAGGATCTGTTTCGGAGGTGGTTGAGGACTCCGTTGTCTCAGTTGTGGCATCAGGATCAGTGGTAGTAGAAGATGTAGAGGATTGGCTTATTGTGGAGAGGGAACTGGACATAGTGGTGATAGTTGTGATATTGTAGATGGTCTCGTTCGATAGGATAGTGCCATTGCGAGTATTTGTATATACTGTACTGTTGTCTTGCATAGTAGTCTGGATGAGATCGTTCAACGGTGTCACTGTATCTGAAACTTTATGATTTTTTTTGCATTTCGAGGCGAATAATTGCCATTTAGATAAGTAGTGAGCAAGGGCGGGAATGGAAAAGTCGAGTTGTCTGATGTAAGCGTGTAGTTAAAAGTAAATGGAGACGTCTCCACGTTCTGATCATTATTAGTCAAGATAGGAATAGTCGCAGTCTCGGTTTGATTTCTGAAAGGAAGATTGGTTGTTTTATTTGGGGAATGATCAATCGTACGCGCTATCCCTCAATGCTGCCATCTTCTCTTTCACTAGTCGATCTCCACCGAATCCACATCTGAATATGATTGGTCTCCCGAGTATACTGGCTAGTTTGATGTACCTGGCCGACCATCCTGTGGCAGTATCAAAGAGAGAAGTGACCACGTCATCAGAAGCGCATCCCCGAAGTCGAGGACTCCATGTAGAGGAAGACCACGAACTGACGCTTGTATCATCATTATGTGAATGAGAGGGGAGATTGCCTGGAGGAGTGGGTGAGATCAGGGGCAGAGTAGTAGGAGAGACAGGCTTGAGATTCAGTGCAGTCAACCATGCCTGTATTGTTGCAGGCGAATCTGAGGAGTGATTGGTGAATAGATGGATGGATGAGAGGATGAATATGACTCACTCCCCATTTGACAGCTTGATACAAGCTATGTCAGTGAAACAGGCGATTCCAAGGATAGAAGGTAGATGTAGAAGAAGGAGGATTAATAGGCGACGCATTGAGCTGAAATAGCGATTGGTGAAAAGCGGTTCCATTCATCGACCGTTTGCGATGGAAACTCGGGAAAATTGTTGCTTGAAGAAAGAAACAGAAATAAGGTTGGTGGATATGGCAGGCGTGACTCAACTATTAGGTAGGGGGGATGGCAAATACTAGGAAAAGCCAGAAACAGGGAGAAATACGATACTTAGAAGAAGGAAAAGGATGAGAAGTAAGAACTATAGTGAAAGTGGTGAGGAAACACTTATGATTGTAGATTGAGAGAATGGGAATGAGTAGTCAAGTAAGGAGTTCCTATCACCTCTCATTATGCCTTTCTGTACTTTGATTGTTACGCTGCCTTTAATTTATAATTAGTATTGCAGAGTACGAATTGCTTGCCATCTCATCAACTCTGAACCATGGAAACGCCTCGCTCTCAACTTCAGATGGCTTATTCCAGTTTGTTTCATTTCATTCCGCTCCCTGTGGGCGATGGGCTCTTGCGCTTCTCATGGTCTGAACAGCTAACAAGGGAATGTTAACTGGTATCCGTAAAAGTATGTTACGAGACCTATAGGACCTCAATAGGGACCCTAAGATTATCTGAAATCTGTTTTCAAAAAGTGCCTGTTTTGATCTATCACCGAAAAAATCAATAATAGGTTTTGGCACAAAAGTAAAAATCTCAGAACCACATTCCTATAGGTTTTCCTAGCGTGTTTTCGCTCGTAGAATTCGAATTTTCATACTAGAGCACTCAAAAATGCGAAAGAAAAAAGTCAGGCAGAAAAAAAACCCAGAAAAGTCATAATTTTCCGGGTATAACTTTTTTGTTTGACATTTTTGTGTGCTCTAGAATGAAAATTCGAATTCTACGAGCGAAAATACGTCAGGAAAACCAAAAAAAATGTGGGTTTGAAATTTTTTTACTTTATTATTGATTCTCTCGATGGTAGATCAAAACGGACACTTTTTGAAAACATATTTCAGATGCTCTTAGGGTCCCTATTGAGGTCCAATAGGTCTCGTACCATACTTTTACGGACACCAGTTAACATTCCCTTGTTAGTAGAAATCACTAGGATAGTAGCAATCCTCTGCTGCATCTCGAACCGGCGATATAGCGGACTTCAGTCAGACACCATAACCACTATTGGTAGAAGAAGGCTCGCGCCCCAACCACTAGTCTCCGCCATGCTCTCCCGGCGTCTTGTGTCTATGTCTTGTGAATTTGTTGTGATTGGTATCCATTTCTTAAATAAATTGGTTTTCTTCGAAGAAAATGTAGGTTCGATGACCGCCCGGGGCTGGCAAGTCCAGTCAAGTCATGCCTCACTCCCGAACACACCGGAAACCTGTCGGTACTCGTAAGAGTCGCAAGACTCGGAAGGCTTGCCCGCCCCAAGCCAGGATTGGAAGGGCACGTAGGCGAATGGATGAGGGAGTCTCGAGAGGGCACGCTGGTGAGTCCCGCCGTGGGATTCTAAAGAAGCCACTTGAGTTAGGAATAGGGGGAGAAGGATCGATCGAGTTCGATCTACCGCGGTGTACGGTACCGATGGTACCTGATTTTTTGTTGTTTTATGTATATGATTAATTCATTTATTTTGCAGCCGATGAAGATGCCGTTCCCAGCAGCGATCACTCCTCCTGAAAATGTGAAAGTGAAAGAGGTGAGGAGGAATCAGTTACATTAGCAATCATTGTATTGAAGGGCCTTCTGTTGGATGAGAAGGAACGAACGATTAGACTGGGGAGAGGAGAGGGAGAGTATGTGAGGATGAAGAGTTGCCATGTCTGTGATGAAGACATACAAAGGGTCAGCCAAACTCATTTATCTTACTTTTTGTTGCATTTTTCACCATATTAACTAATAGTTGCAGGTGGAAGAGCTAGCCTTGTGCATAGCCTCTGATTCGTGTGTGGGCACTTTCCATCTCCAATGTCTGGCCAAGAAGGGATTGGATAAGAGTGGAGAGTGGAAGACGCAACTATTCCCCGTCACAGGTTTCCATCGTTCCAGAGTACATTTGACCAATATAAATATGTGATCTGTTATCAGATAGGGATCTCTTTGAGAGATACTAGCCAATTCTTAATTACAGCATGTTGTCCCGTATGTGGCAGAAGGTATCGATGGGGAGATATGGTGAGGGCTCAACACGATACAGTCGAAGTGATGAGAGCCCATCCAGAACAAGAGACCATGGAGGGAATGATACCCAAGAAGAAGATTAGAATGGAAGTTTAAAGGGACGGCGACTTATTCAGCCATGTCATCTCGAATACGATGCAATTAGTATGTCGATCTCGAACTGTTTTAATATCTCATTCTTCATTACTTGTAACAAAATTAACTCGATTAACTCGTATCAGTCATATCAACTCGCTCTTCTCTGTACATTCGTTTTATTGACGGGTATAAAGTGCACTCGTAATCATGGTATATTCATTGCGATCCAGTGGTTCTCGACCACATTAATATATCTCGTGTTCCTTCTCTTTGATCTTTCTTGTGTGATCTAATCTTCTCAATATTCAGCCAGTGATGATCATTCCCGTTCGCTGTTTCACGTGTGGTAAAGTGATCGGGAACAAGTGGGAGGCGTATCTCGGACTGCTCCAGGCTGAGTACACTGAGGGTAAGAGAGGCGGGGGGGGGGGGGGGGGGGGGGGAAGAGTATCTGAATGGAATCAATTGAGTGGTGTCCCATTGCAGGAGACGCTCTGGATGCTCTCAATCTCCGTCGGTACTGCTGCCGTCGAATGCTACTGGCTCACGTGGATCTCATCGAGAAACTACTCAACTACCATCCTCTTGAGAAATAAGATGGATCATGGTAAGTGGAGAGAAGTAATATAGGAAGATGGGAGATTCACGGTGTTGCAGATGTTTTCTCCGAATAATCGATCGATCTCATCTCGCGCTCATTGGCAAGTACTGTAGAAGATGTCACTCTATGGTAACGGTAGTTTGTTGTTTCTAAAAGAGTAATCATCTCATTCCTCTCGATCCTTCCCCTTTGCACTCTCTCTCTTTGACTATCCATTGTCCCACTTATCGCTCACCTTCTCTCCATGTTTCAATCCTTTTCTCTATTCAATCTGCTCATACTTCGTATTTTCCATATTTCCCAATTGTTGTCGGAAACGTGACCGTTGCCTATTGTTATCAATTGATATTTCGCGCATTATCGATTGACTGTTTTTCTGGTATAAATATTTCCACCTAAGACTGAGGTTCAATTGATGGATCAAAGGATCTCCTTGAATAATGCTTTTAAGTGTTTTAAAATATCCTGCTTTTCCTCTATCTCGAATCTTGTGTCTCTTTTACCGAGACGGGACGAATCAATCTCAAACCGGCTCTCGATAGAGGGAGCCATTCCTTGAGAGAAGAGAGAGGAAAGACTAATTTTCTCCTATTCTCATTCCTCTTCCTCTTCTTTCGACGGGTGGTCACTCCGGATTGCTCAGTCCGTGAGTACAATCTGCGTACGGAAGAGTCAATCCCCCTCTACCCTCTCTATTCCATCTACTCCCTCACTCTCTCTCCATCTCTGTTCCTCTCTCTTTCCCTCCATCTCTAACTCGAGTGTTGTAACCGCGCGTCGTTACTCGATTCACCTCTTTTTAAAGTTCAAATTCACTTTTTTTAGTCGTTGCTTGGAAATGTTGTGAAGGCCATAGAATTTGCGTGGATTTTGTCCCATAGAAGGTGCAATGTTGTGTCACTTGACGCTATTCCATCCTGTTCAATCGATTCCCTCCTTTGGTGCGAGGAATTCACATGTTCGCCGTCGCTTTCTAAACACAAGTTCCCTTTCTTGTCCTCTCGAGTCTTTTCCTTTCTTCTCTTCAGTTCTGGCCCACTAGGCACTGCTTCTTCTGTGAGAGGAGCGGAGTCGATTAGGAGAAGCGAGCTAATCAATCTACAAGTGATCTACCACTCAAACAATGACTCGTGAGTATCCCTTCTCAATCTATTTGCAGTATTATTCTATCAAAAATACGATTTATAGTTGTATGAATTTTAAAATGAGTGTACCATATCTCGCATGGCTGTTGTTGTAGGTGGAAATCAGCGTGATCTCGCTCGTGCGAAGAACCTCAAGAAGCAGCAGGATCAGAAGAAGAGTCAGGGAGCAAACGGACAGGCTGGAAATGCCGTGAGTCTATAATCAGATCCCTTATTGTGGACTATTTATTGATGGATTAGGTGGACTAGTGACATGGAGCTCTTTGTTTTGTACGTAACGTATTATAAATCAAGGAGAATCTCTATTTCTATCTGTAATGCAAGATATATAAGTAGGTTGAATGAGACTGTTGCTCATCCCCTCATCCCCTCAATTGATGATCTCTCAGGGAGTCTCGATGCAGTCCCGTATGGAAAGAGATGCAGCTGCCATGAGAATCAAGCAAGAGAAAGCTGCTGCAAAGAAGGCCGAGGATGATGTGGCCAAGGAAGGAACTGGAAAGGTATCGAGAGAGGGAGGGGAAGGTATACTGTAGTCAGAGAGAATGGATCTAAAGGATACTGTAGTCAGAGAGAATGGATCTAAAGGATACTGTAGTCAGAGAGAATGGATCTAAAGGATACTGTAGTCAGAGAGAATGGATCTAAAGGATACTGTAGTCAGAGAGAATGGATCTAAAGGATACTGTAGTCAGAGAGAATGGATCTAAAGGATACTGTAGTCAGAGAGAATGGATCTAAAGGATACTGTAGGGATGAGATGTACATGTGGAATTCAATGACTGCAGGTAGCCAAAATCGATCCATTGGCCATGTGAGACTGTATCCAGATGCAACCTCTTCCCTTCATGATTAATTGACCATCAACCGATCAGTCTTTTGCAATGATTCCTTACAATGCCAATCACTGTTCACTTCTGTGTAACTATTTGAAAATGCCCGATAAATATCGTTTATACGTACAGTTCATTCGTTGACTGAATTTGTTGCACCGCAATCGAAGATATCTGTGGATGGTCATTTTTGAGAGTTTAAACTTGATGGAATTTATAACGTATCCTCATACCTTTCTTTATGTTGTATCTCTCTCTCTCTCTCTCTCTCTCTATTTCTCCAGAATGCTGCCGGATCTCTCTCCTCATCTCCATACCCATGAGTGCAATATGCTCATTGATTTACTCTACAAATGCAATGCGGACAAGAAAATTGGTAAGAAAGGGTATTTTAATCATGATACTCGAAATATTTCTTAGGAGGACGTTTGCGTAATAGTCGAACAAAGCTTGGCACAGCACGAAAATCAAATATGCTCAAAAGTTCGTCCTAGGGGTAACTTTTGATTCTGAATCGATCAGAAGCTTCTGAATCGACGCGACGTCGATTTTTCCAAATTCTTGTTATTCGATCAGAACTGCCCCTCGAAAGGTCAAAATAGTGCAAAATCTCACGTACCCGACCAGAATTTAATTCTCTACAAAATGAAAAAAAAATTTGGCTCAACCTATTTTCGTTTTCGAGAAAAAGTAATTTTCTGACATTGAACTGGCGCGACAAAATCCCTCGGCCAGTTTGTAGAGAATCTTTTCCTGATCATTTTGGTATATAAGGTTAAGCATTTGACTACCCCGCGAGATAACAGGCAACCTAAAACCGCGGCCAACTCGCGTTTTTTGCTGTTTTTCAATCACAACTTTTTTCATTCGAAGTTTCAGGATCTCTAACATAGAAATTCGGTTTCCACGTGAAAAATACGGAAGAAAATTATATAGTCATGTAGTTCTGAGAATATGACTTTTTCGACCCCGGTTCTGGTTCCTGGTTTAATTTTTGGGTCAAAAAATTCATATTCTCAAAAATACACGAGTATATAATTTTTTTTTTCACGTGGAAACCGAATTTCTATGTTAGAGATCCTGAAACTTCGAAAGAAAAAAGTTGTGATTGAAGAAAAAAAACAGCAAAAAACGCGAGTTGGCCGCGGTTTTAGGTTGCCTGTTATCTCGCGGGGTAGTCAAATGCTTAGCCTTATATACCAAAACGATCAGGAAAAGATTCTCTACAAACTGGCCCAATGGATTTGGTCGCGCCAGTTCAATGTCAAAAAATGACTTTTTCTCGAAAACGAAAATAGGTTGAGCCAAATTTTTTTTTTCATTTTGTAAAGAATTAAATTCTGGTCGGGAACGTGAGATTTGGCACTATTTTTACCTTTCGAGGGGCAGTTTTGATCGAATAACAAGAATTTGGCAAAATCGACGTCGCGTCGTACCGGGATTCAGAAGCTACTGATCGAAAAACTGAAAACGCCAGTCGATTCAGAATCAAAAGTTACCCCTAGGACGAACTTTTGAGCATATTTGATTTTTTTGCTTTGCCAAGCTTTGTTCGACTATTACGCAAACGGCCTCTTAGGATATTAATCCTTGCCGAGTGTAGAACATCATCTGGTTATTGTGTGTCGGTGTTATAATTCGAGAGATGAAGTGCAACTCCAATCGAAGGATAATTGTGATAATTGATGATTGATAATGTGCAGGCAAGATGTTTGGGTCGTGCTCGTATTGGGATGAGGCAGTGTGGCAATGCACGAAGAAGGAGAGAATCTGGAGGAGGTGAGAGAGAGATAGGGGAAGAGGAGGGGGGGGGGGGGGTGGAGATACTCATTTGAGTGAAGGTTAATGAAATATTAAGAGAGTCTCATTCTGAAGAATAGTATTCCGGACGGACGGTTTGCAAGCAATATGATTATTATCGATGTAACTGAGGCTCAAAGTTCAATTTCTTGGGTAACATAGAAAAAAAGGATGATGGATACTGAATATATTTAATACAATATTGAAAATAAGTTGAATATTGCCGAATGAATTATAGTTCTTCAGGAACAACAATCCTCGCTACGGTAAGAGGATCGTGGAATTGCAGCATCTTCCAGAGGATCACTTCACTCCTGCATTGATCAAACTGAGAGAGGAGGGAAAACTCCCTCAATTCAACACCCAGGGATGCAAGATCTGAGGAGAAATTCCATTCATTGTAGGAAGAGCACCCGTTTTAAATGGCTTTACTCGCTGATCTGTTGGTTGTTTGTTTAGAATCTGATTTACAGAGTTATATGGAGATGAAGGAGTTATAATCTATCCTGTGACCTATCGTATACAATTCATTTGCTATCAAGCTTTCATGAGCGAAATATTCTATGTTTAAAAGATATTTGTGTCTTTCATTACGATGACCATCGTGTCATAATAAACCACAGAATTATAATAGGACCTACTCAGAGATTTGAGGGCAGACCTGTAGCGGGTAGGAAGCAGACCTGTCGCTGCTACAAAGCAGGCCAGCCGACAGGCAGAAAGTAAGCCAGCCGCAGCCTGCGGCTGCCCTGCTTCTTACCTGCCTCCCAGCCGCGACAGGCCGCTTTCTACCTGCCGGTTACCCGCCAGTTACCTGCTCACGTCGGTTCAGCCCCTGAAAAAAACAGCATCAGCCGGAGAGCCGGAGCTGTTGTTTGTTTTGGCACACCACACACCATATTTCGAGGTTTGTCAACAGACACCCGGCTACGGTAATACCACACTTTTGAATTTATTTTTTTCATAATTTTGTTTCAATCAATATTTATCGATTTGTTGAACTGTTAATGGCTTTATTTGCGTTCTCAATCGAAGTAGGGATCGTGGTTGTTATAAAGGAATGCATTTTCTCGGTCTGTTACACTATTATCACAGTTCCCAGGCACTTTTAAAAGTCGATTGAATCATTCATGTTTGGACGTTACTTTGCTTCGTCTATATGAGACGTATTCCATCTTTGAATGCGTTCGTGACCACTGCACGAACCGGCGAGGAACTGCTCATTGTTAGATTCCTTTCCCCCCACGCTTTCTTTCTCTGGACGCTTAACACCCATTCTGTTTATTTATAGGACCCCCAGCATGTTGCCTACCCATAGTCCATAACACAAAGTGCTATAGGATCAATAGTTTAGCTGGGGAATAGCTATTGCACGTCATATTCACAGTTGCGCGACTTCTTGTTTCTGTCTTGGTTTGTCAGTGCTATTTACTATCGTTCCTTTGCAGTTTCACTCACCAAGGTCAAGAAGAAGACCAGAGAGACCAAGGAGGGCCTTGTGCAGCAGCTCAGAAATTCCGTCGACGAGTACCCTAACGTATTCTTGTACGAGTTCGAAAACATGCGCGCTTCCAAGTTCGATCAGGTCAGTCTTGCGCTTGTGCTTATTGACTAGTGCGAAGTTATCTTTTACTTGAGTGTATAGTACAAGTATTGTGCTCAGGCCCGACAGAATTACAAGACGAACTCCCGATTTTACTTTGGAAAGATCAATGTGACGGCTATCGCAATCGGCAAGGATAAAGTATCAGGTTGGCTATTATTATTATATCATTTTTGCGTATTTCTTGTGTGCTGACAGTCAAAAGGTATGCCGAAGGCTCTGCCCGTTTGTTTTCTCAATATAAATTATATGAGTTATAGGTACTAGCTGCAGTAATCGAAGCCTCTCGTTGATAAGCGTCAAACAGTCCCCTTAAAAAGATAGACACGCTTGTACTCGTAATTATTTGACTGGGATTTATGAAAATAGTATATTCATTAATTTTGTTCATAGTTGTTAAAACTACAATACCCTCTGTGCTTGAATCATGGACAATCCGTGGCAAAATTGGAAAATAGCTCTTGAAGCAATAAACTAGCAGTATTCTTGCAGTAGCCGCCGCAACCCGGAGGGATCGATCGAGGAAAGACCACCGACCAAGAAAAAGTGAAGGTTGGATAAAATAAGGAGTTTTATCAGAAGTGGGAGTACGGTAAGTGCTCGGCCAAGGTCTCTGAAGAGAGACCGGGTGTCGCATATATTGTATTTTTCTCGTAAACATGATAAATAATTATTTTCAAAAAGCATAACGGATTATGGAAGCCGAGTGAACATGGGAGGATGTACAAAGTGCTGTTAGATCTCAAGTTTTCCGATACTGGAAATAAATTAATTTCTTTGTGACCATTGCATTACCTCGCAACCTCACAAACTTAGCGTTTCATCTGCGAATGAATGCTAGAAAAGTTCTTTATTGGGAATCATGAATCTTGGAGAGTCTGAGAGAGTCGATTTAGCTCACTGTGTACTATAACACATGGAAAGCCGAGCAGTGCCCAGTGATGCTGCGTGGTGTAGTGGTAAGCAACCGGAATCGGGCTCACGAGGGGTCAGTTCGACTCCTCCTGCCCCCCTTCTCTTGCAAACTTTTCTAAACCCCCTGTTCCCTCTAATGTCGTTCTTGAACCGACGTGTGCCATTCTTCCTTTTCCTTCCCTCCGCTTTTTGGTTCCCCTTCCTTTCTCTTGTACAGTAAATGATGTGTTTTTTTTAAAAAGTCAATACGAATACCAGAATAACCATTTATAAATGCAGAAAATATTACAACCAGATAGAAAAAGTTCTATCAGCCAGAAACAGTAAATAGAATGGATTAAACTACTATGAATTTCGCACACGACTTGCTCGTTAGTTTCGCGAGCCTGCGCGCCACAATCTCCTATTTTCGCTCTCTCGTCCTCGTGAGAATGCGAAGAGGAGAGCTTGACTGCGCAGCTTCCCGAAATTGGCGAGCAAGCCGTGCGCGAAATCCAGAGTTACAATAAATGGGTGTTAATTCAATAGCAATAAAAGCAGTAACGTTTAACAGTTCTTCCTCATTGGATATACCAACAAGAAAATGCGAATTTGGTCACAAAATGTTACAATTATAGCGAAACTAATCTTCTGTTGATTAGCAATCTTGTATGCCTGCATAGAGATCAAAGACGTTGCCAGACTGACCTGATAGTAGTAATTTGAATCACTTATATAATTGTAAAAAAGACCTCACCTCTTAGGCCATCGCAACAATTAGTTAGTCATAGCATAGATTGAGGATCTAAAACTGCAAGTTCATTACGTATGTACTTACTTTAGATTACGCATTTCTCCTTAATACAATCATATACCAATACTGATCGTCGATTGAGGTGAGACCAGCTGAACTGAAACAACGGAGTTAGGTTGCAAGTTAAGGTATTGAGCGCGACAAAACGATCGATCTTGGAGGGCAGACTGATGGCCCCACAGCCCAGTTTCGGTTCAAGTTGCTCAGTGCAAATCGAGGCATGCGAGAGAAGGCTGACTAGTGCCTAGGAAACAGCAAAAAAATACAAGCATTGTACGCGAGAACGGGCAAAGATCGATAAATACTCTGAGAACGCGAATCTTCATGAAATTCTAAATAACTACGGTAGTTCACGCAAAGCAGACTTCTTACAACCTGCGACAGGCCTGCTTTTAACCTGCCATTTACCTGCCAGCCGTCAGTTACCTGTGGCTTCCCTGTCCTGGCTTCCCTGTGTAGCTACGGTAGTGCACGTTGGACATATTCAAAATTAGCTGCGGCTGACCTGCCCTCTACCTGTACTTAGCTGCTAGCTGCCAAGTACCTGTGGCAGGCTGGTTTTAGCTGCCATTTACCCGCTACAGGCCTGCCCTCAAATCTCTGAGTATAGTACTCGATTCCTTGATATTGTATGATACAATCCGAGTGCAATATGGGTGTGATTGTATCACTTGCATGACTCTCTTCAGTCCATCATCGTCCTTTCCGTCACGCGGAATCCCTCTCGAAAAGGCGCGAGAAATGGAGTGTGGATCTAATTTAGAAGAGAAGAAGTCTCTCCCACTCGCAAAACGAAACCATCTGCATTCTCTCGAGTGAATCTTCTTCCATTTCCACCCATCTCACCATCCATTGCAGAGATGGGAAGTTGCATCTATCTCCCCCCCCCTCCCTATCTCCTCCATCCTCCCTCTCTTCTCATCCGTTCTCTTGTCATCGTATCTCCATCTCAGTCTAGGACACAGTGAATGGATGGGCAGAGTGGCGCGAGTTAATTTGAATCTATCTATCTTCGTCCTTCTCGTCACAACGAATGAGATAGAAGAGGTGAGAAGAGAAAGAGGATACTGTTCCCCCTCTTTCTCTTCTGATTCAATCTCATTCCTTCTATAACGCCCATCTTTTCCTCTCATTTAGTCCATCTGATATTCGAGATTGAGTATGGGTAGAGACGTAGAGGAAACAGCTCACTTTTCTTCATCCTAATTAGTGTATGGATATCGTTTTGATTGTCTGTCCATCTGCCACTCTCACCTTCCTCCTTCTCTTCCTTCCTTCTCATCACACACTAATTCTCCAGATTCTCTAGTGTCATGGTGGTGTCCATTCAAATCTGTCATCTCCTATCTGTCTCTGTCCCATCTCCTCCTTTCTCTTATTCGATATTCCCCATTCTCCTTCCCGTATCTTTCTTTCCTCCCTTCCACAATGAACGATAATAACTTCCTTTCGAGATAGTCTGCACGTGGAATCGCCACTCCTCTCCATTTCCCCCTATCACCCTTCCCTCCCCCTCCTCCTCCCCTCCCCCTCCCCCCTCCCCCCTCATCCTCCCTCCTCCTCAATTGTCTTCTCTCTCAGCAGATGCCATCCCATGTTCGAATTAACGTTCATTCAATTGTGTTCTTCCTAAACGTCAAAACAAACAAACGACCATGCGATTGGCTGAGACACCGAAGATCCCAAGGAGAAGAGATGAGAAGAGAGGACCGCCGTCTCCCATAGATTCTCTTTTTCTTCTTCCTTCTGTATCATCCGATGGATTCTGTCTCTTGATCGTGTCATTGTATTCCCTATTCTCATCCAGATATGGTCATCTACCTCATCTTGAGTATTCAAAGGGAGAGAGAGAGACCTCTCCCCTCTCCTCTCTTCTTCCTTCTCTCATATCGTTACTTTTTATTGGCTCAATCCTGCAGCTTCTCTTCATATTCCTCTCCAATCACGGCATCAGTTGAGGCACCCCTCCCCCCCCCCCCCCCTATTCTTCCTTCCTCTCTGTACTCATCCTCTCCGTAGATCTACCAGACAGGCCATTCCAATCCTTCCCCTTTCTCTTCTCTATCCATTGGTCTATTCATTGGAAGTTGAGTCGGTCGTGGAAAAGAGAGGAAAGATGTTAATTCGAGTAGAGAGAAGAAGAGAGAACTGCCAGAGAGGGGCAATTACTAGTGACTCAACCAGGGATAGAAGAAGCTCATTCATCCAATCACTCATCTCTCTCTCTCTATTCTTCCTTTCTCCCCTTCACTCCTTTCGTCTGTATCTTCTTCTCCATATAGAGTATATTCCCTATGAACGAATTAGATGAGAGAAGGGAAGAAGGATAGAGAACGGTCTCAGAATACCCATTGTCACATGTACTTTCACTCTATATTCTACCATCATCTCCTTTGTTCTCTGAATTCTCTTACTTCCAAGAACAGAATAGATGATGCAGTCTACATTTATGATTTCAATGGGAATATTCTCATCCTTCCTTCGACCTCTTCCCATTCCTTCTTCTCATCCCTAAAGTGGACCAATTCTTCCCCTCTTCTCCATAATTTCCTTATTATTGTTTTCCACAGTTCTCCTTGTCCCTCCTTTCACACTAAATGAATAAGTTTGAGACGTGAGAATACGAGAGATAGAGGAGAGGGAGGGAGAAGGAGAGGGGGAGAGGTGAGAGGAGGGGGGGGGGAGGGGGTGGAGGATAAGAAGGGAGAAGCTCCTTCTGTAGAATATCCATGAATCAGTCTGTGTATTCTCTTTACTCTTTCTCCCTTGTTTTGAATGAAACTCTCCTTTCATCTATGGCTCGCCTCTCCATATGAAATGAGACACTGCTAGGGAGTTCTCAAGAGGGAAAGAGAGGGAGAGACACACTCTCCACTCCCTTCACACATTCATCCTCCATTTATTCTCTCCAAGATCAGTCCTCGATTCAGTCCATTCGTGTCTCATCCCCCCTCCCTCCCTCCTCTTGATCCTCCTTATCTACTTATTCCAGATTTCTCTCCGTCTCCTTCGATGAGTGGAACCGAGGTGCCAGCCCTGACTCTCTTCCATCATGTCAGAGGAAATCAACTCATCAAACCAGTCAGTTCATAATTCCATCATCACTAGCCAATCGGGTCGAAATATGGCTGCAATAGACTGATCTCATCGAGGACTTCTAGTGAATTCATGGAAGAATACGGTAGTGAGAGTAGTCCTCCCCCCTCCCCCCCTCCCCACCCTCCTCCCTCCTTCCTCATTGCCTATGGATGATGCAAGTGAAATAGGACACCTTGGACAGGAATAGACCCTTTTGCGGGGTGGAATATCTGAGAAAAGAGAGAGAGAGAGAGAGAGAGAGAGAGAGAGAGAGAGGCAATGGAGAGAAAGAGAAGGAATTGATTCGTGGGTGCGTGAAGTCGAAATGAAAATCTACGGCCGCACACTGTACACAGTGATAAAGATAGGAAATAGGATTTATAGCTAATTATAGTTATTTAGAGGATGAGCATCGCAACCAGAATGGAGGAGGAGGAGGAGGGTGGGGGGGGAGGGGGTGGGAAGGAGAGGGGGGAGGGGGAGGGGGTGGGAAGGAGAGGGGGGGGGGGGGTAGAATGGATACCATGATGGAAGTGGTGCAGATGCCAAGGCGGTATCTCTCCCCCCCCCCCCCCTCCCCCCTCTCGACTCCTTCTTTTCATCCCTCCAAATCCCTGCTTAGGCGCCGTTTCACTCGAATTTCGCATAGGGGAACTCCGTCATCGAAGAGAGATTTCCATTGAATTATTCACTGTCTTTTTGATTCTGCAGAGATGAGAATTAGGTGAGGAAGGAAGGAGAATCCCTTCTATCTCTCCCTTCTATCTCTCCTAGTCACCAGATCGTTGTTCGAGATCCCTTTCTCTTGGTCCAAGGTCCTACTCTTTTGTTCTCAATTCAACAACTCTTTACATTTTATATCGCTTCCCTGTGGGATAAAGGAGAGAGTGAGGGGAAGGGGGGGGGGGGCGACCTTCACTTCTTCCTTCCACTCTTCTGATTCATCTACTAGCACACATTTTGACACTTGTCCGTCCTTTTTGTTTTCATTCCTCTCCAATTTGCCATTTGACAACGCACTTCCACTATGGAGAAATCAAATTTGCTTTTATATCTCTATCTATGGTTATTATTGCCTTAGATCTTTTATTTAGAGAT
Organism: Pristionchus entomophagus; assembly: GCA_036245825.1. NCBI lineage: Eukaryota > Metazoa > Nematoda > Chromadorea > Rhabditida > Neodiplogasteridae > Pristionchus > Pristionchus entomophagus. Next base: position 24,843,879 of record BTSX01000005.1, read on the forward strand.
TTATCTGAATACGTTTTGATAAATTGCAAAATAACGGTGTCTGAATCAACAGTCTCCTTCTGCACCCTCTTCCCCCCCCCTTCTCCCCCCTCCACCCCTCCCTCTCCCTCTCCCTCTCCCCCTCAAACCTGGAACCAAACGAC